>RJWJ010027147.1:0-22315 GCA_004363605.1 Indri indri
AATTTTATGCCATTTGCTAATTAATACAATGGATGCAGGTGGCTTCAGTTAAAATGAATGCTAAAAATTTGATAATATTCAAATACAAAGAACACGCCAATTAATTAATGTGCTGATGGTTATTCCCTTCTTGAGAGATTAATTAAAAACTCAGGATAATTGGTGTCAAGACTTTTTGTAATTTAAAAATTTGTACTTTTGTTCAAAGTCAGTCTTTGATGATTTCATAAAATTCATAAAATTTTTTTGAACATGGCATGTTTTAAAATACTAGTATAGTTACAAAAATGGAAAAGTTTAAGTTCTCTTGTAATCTTAATTTATTTCTTGCCAGAGCCTAACACTGAGAGATCAGTTAGGACTCCTTTGGTTGCAGCTGGTAACCAGAAACATGATTCAGGCCAGTTTAAATATAATAGAATAGTGGAATTATTTTTTATCACAAATAGATGAAAAGATCAGAGGTGGGACCAGTTTCAGATATGCATATTGATTTGATCTGGGTTGGTGATCTCACCCAAAGACAGCTTCCTTGGATCATGTGGTTTTCTAAAGAAATATCAGCAAATATTGGGAAAAACAGGGAAATGTATGCTTGCAAAGAAGCCTAACTACATGGAATTATCAGCAAGAGATTCCAGATGGCAATGTGGCATCCAGATTACTATTCTGAACACAGATATAACAACAGGGGCTCTACTCCCTCATCTTATCTGCTTCTTTCTCTCTCCTTCACTCTTTATCTCTCTCTCTCTTTCTCACTATTTTTTCCCATGTGCCCTCATCATGGGACTCATGGGATGGAATGCAGGAGGACCTGATAAAATGAATTTAAGTGAAATAAATTATTCTGTGTTCATCTTATTTTCAGGCTTGAGGTTCATGGAAGATATATGCGTCACAAACAATACCTCTTCTTGTGTACAGAAAAATTACAAACTTTGTTCTCTACAACTTTGAATCCTTTAATCTTCCTACAGATGAATAGCTCCCTCCTCCTGCCCCCTAAAGCCTTAGTTTGTCATGACCTTTCATACCTGTTTTGTCTTTAGAAACAGCTTTGTAAATATCACAAGCTTAGGATTCTTTTTAGAGGCTTTGAGTCTCATCTCTCTAACCACTGAGTAATCAAATTCAGGTTGGTTGTGGTTCATGATATTTATTGACCGCTAGTTTGGCTTTAGGACCCTAATGCCATAGGTTGAAGTGCCATATTGTCCCATCATCAAAGAAAAGTCAAAGACTATGGGTCTTGTGAGTTTCTCTTTTTTCTATATACATGTTTAAAATTTCCTGAATTAGCTACAACCTTAATAGTTTTAACTTTATGATTTGTTTTTTCTGTTGCTATGCAAGAAACCAAAAAAAAAAAAAAATAGGGTTTGATCAGTTAGCATCAGGATAATATCATTTAAAGATTGAACTCAGAAATGATGCCCCAAAACAGGCCTTCAAATGAAATTTGCAGGAGAGAAAAACAGTTGCTCATGTATGCACACATTAGAAAGCTCTTAACTTACAGAGATCATAGGCACATACAAAACAAAAAATTGAAGTACTATTGATTCCGAAAATGCAATATAAGGGATGACAATGATATTTCAGAAGGGCTTAGAAAAAGTATCATCCACAAGAACATTAAGCTAAGTTTTAAAATAAAATAAATTAAGGTAAAATCTTTAACAGTACTGATAAGCCAAGTGATTGCATGAACTGTACAAAAAGCTCCATGGTGAGGAATTTTACTCAAGAGTGAGACCCTGTCCATACCTGGCAACAACCATGATCATACTGGAGTAAGAACTACTGAAACTGATTAAGTTGCTCAGCCATTGTATGAATGCAGGGAAATGTATTGCCCTAAGTCTGCTCTGCTGGCACTTCCCAACTGAGCAGTGTGCTGTTCAAAGGTTGTTCATTAAGTGGATTTCATTCCATTTAATGTGTGTGTATGTGTGTATATGTTTGAACCCATATTTCAGGTTTACCAAACGGTTCTCAATATTTTTGCATTTAAAAATAAACATAAATTTCCTGGCAAACATGCAAATCCTGTGGTATTTAGATGGAAATCTACATTTCTGTTACTTTTGCATCTAAGAAAGAAAAAAGAAATAGAGGAGTAAATTTGTCTTAAAAAATTCATACTTATTTTCCTTGGCTCTTGGGGTTTTAAGAAAATTGGAGTTGTGCCAAAGCAGTACTAATCAATTTACCAAAATATTAAAGTGAATTCAGAACTCTGACAAGATTGACTTGCGATGGATATTAATCCTGACAAGGCTTATACCTCTAGTTGTAATAAATCCAATTATTCAAAAATGTATTCATTATGCTTTTCTCTTTTTTAAAATTTCTCTTTGCTTCTTTCTCCCCAGGATTAAAATGCTTGGTAACATTATAAAGGTACTTAGCTAGCTTCAGGAATCTCCTACCTGTCTGTAAGACATGGAAAAATAAAGCTTTAGTGTAGACAAGTAAATTAATACACTTAGGAAAAATTAATCCCAAGTGGTTTTATAAGTTATTGGACCCAAAACTATAAATTATGAACAATGAGGGATTTTAAAAGCCATTGTGAACTATGGGCACCATTTACTACTTTAATCAAAGGCCAAAAATTGTAAGCAGCATACTGAAAGAAAAAAGAAATATCAAAACCATGTGTTTTTGTATCGTATCTATGCTTTACAATCGAGAGAATGCTTTATCACACATACTTTTAATATGTTTACAAAATATTTCTGTGGTAGGAAACTTATGAATGCTTATCTTCACTTTACAGGTTAAGAAACAAAGGTATAATGAGATTAAGTTACTACTTAAAACCACATAAATTGTCATAGGTGGATCCAAAACTTGAACACATGGGTTTCTGTGCTATTTCAATTGTACTGAACTGTTTTCCAGATTATCTTAATCACAGCCAGTCAGATTAATAACAATAGATCTAAAGAAAGTGCATAAAATACAGCAAAAAGGCCTCAGAATGAACAAGGGGTATATTGTAAATGTATAGCATTATGTATTAATCGAATGATAAATGTACATTAAACCCTGAAGTAGGTGCATGGTGTGAAACAACAAAGGAATAAGTAAATAAGTAAATGAGGACATAGGCTTTCCCTTGGATGCCTCATATATCACTAGGAAGAAAATGCAGGTATGAGGGAGAACAATTCAAGAGATTTGAGTATAAGAGTTTGGGGGTAGGAACTTGGGAGAGATAAATTGATTTGCACAACATAGAGTTAGGTTATCGCTAGTTAGTCACATGTGGTTGTTGAACATTTGAAAGGTGGCTAATGTAAATTTAGATGTGCTATGTTAAATTCATAGCAGATTTTAAAAACAGTAATGAAAAAACCTTTATAATATTTTATTAATAATTTCATATTGATGTATGTTGAAATAATAATAATACTTGAGATCTGTTGGGTTAAATAAATATATTATTAAACTATTAACATGAGTACTAGAAAATTTAAAATGGTATATGTGGCTCACATTATAACCTGATACAGAGAGAATATGGAGCCCCAGAGCTGGTAAGAATCAGATGTGGGAAGAGGAGAAAAACAGAGTCAGTAGAATCCTAGAAGACTCTTTGGTGATACCTCCATAGTTCCAAATCCTTAATTTAGACTATTTACTAACCACAAAACTTTCTTTGTGAAAAGGAAAAAAAAAGCACTTCCATCTAGGGATATCATGTGGCTTCGTGGAGAAGATGGCATTGCCACCTGTTCTTAAGGAAGGACTTGGATGCAAATTATTTTTGGTAATCCTTCACAGAAATGTCATTTCTGTGTACAGATGATGATATAAGCAGTCAGAAATGGTCTTTCACAAATTTTTGAAAGACTGTATTCTGCATATAATTGATAGTGGTTGCATAGAAGAAAAAGCTTGGATGGAATGAATAGTTCAAGTTGAATTAATAGTTCAAGTTAAGAAGAGCTTATAAATTAGTGTTCAATATAGAAAAATAAGTTTAGGGCAGATGTTGGAATGTCTACAATAGTAAGGTAATGGGTTTAGATAAGGGAGCTAGGATGGCATAGCAGCCATATTAAAATAATAATAATAATAATAATGGTTTGGTTACATGTATATTAAAAAAACAGATCAACCATGTGAACCTGTTCTGTGATTTCTAGACTAAATTAAAAGAACAATAACAAAATAACACAAAATAACAATAACAGTTTAGTCTGTGGATGCCTCATCTATTTTTAGGTCCTTCCAAAAGGATTCCATTTAGAATGGGCCATTCTCTAGAAGTTTCTCAGATTTCCTCATCTTTCTTAATTGGCTCCAACCCATGCTGAAACTTTCCTTCACCTCTGGACTCTGTTGAGATACCGCAGCACAAAATCTGTGATCTGACTTCATGAGCAGCCACTGAGGAGCTAGATGCAGCAACCTCGACATGGAAGGCAAATGAGAACTAATAGACCGAAGATGTCCAGGCAGATGCATTTTCCCTACTTTGTCCCCTCTGTGTTCAGTTTCCAGGTATGATTCTCCCTACTGTGACTCCTCCAGTGAAGTCCCACATGGAGGGTCCACGTGTGGGCTGTGTGCCCTCTTTGCAGCTCCTTGGCAAGCAGCAAGCATCCCAGTAACAGGACTCATGCTGTTCCTCCCCTCGCACTCCCTACCCTGAGAAAACCTCCCACATAAATTATCAGCACTTTAATTTTTGCCTCACTATGTTCATTTTTGCATTTTTAGAGGACTACCGCTAAGAAAGACAGGGATATTGATAAATGTGATTAAGTCAAAAGGAGAGCAGAAACATTCACTCACATTTTGTAAATGCTTTCTTTGTTCCAGAAATTATTTTTAAGAATTTTATGCAAATTATCTTTGATAATCCTTCACAGCAACTCCATTATTTCCATATACAGATGAAGATATAAGAACTCAGACATAGTAAATATCTTACTCAAGATTAAACAGATGGTACAGGAAAGAACAAAGGCTCAGAGAGTTTCACCTTAAGTTGCTCAAGGGCAAAGTGGCAGAAGTAAAGGCTCACAGAGGTAAAATTACCAGTTTGATCCAAACAAATGTTAATGGAGCAGAAAAGGATTTCAAAGCCAGGCAAGACAAACTACAAAGACTGAGAGCTCTAGACTGTTTTGTCTTACTTCTTCTCTCAGCACAAAGAAGAAAGATGAGGACATCTTAAATAAGGATTAAGATAATTAAAATGGATATATACCCCGAAGTGGCATTGTATGCATGAATCAAAATGTCACACGTGCTCCATAAATACGTACAATTTTTATGAATCAATGAAAAATTTCCAAAAAAAAAGATGATTAAGATGCCTAAATAGGAGAAAAAATAACTTCAATGCACAAAGGAAATTAAATACATTAAACATTTTTTAATGAAAAAGGCACCTTAGACCTGGTCTGTATAATTCCAATAGCAAAATAGGGAAATAGCAAAAGAACTCATTTTGGCTCATTATAAGGTAAAAGCTTTCTAAAAATTGGAACTACTTAAAAATGCCAAAGCATTGTGATTTTTCCCATCATTGGTAGGGGATGGGAGGGATCAAATTGAGTCTTGAAAGTTTTAGAAAGACTATAGTGTGAAAAGGTGTTAGGCAAAATTGTCTTTATAGTGATTCCTTCTAACACAGAAATTACATGGCTTTGTGGGTTGTTTTTTTTTTTTTTTTTTTTTTTTTTTTTTTTTTTTTTTTTTTTTTTTTTTTTTTTTTTTTTAGTTTGACTAATATTTGAATGCCCTAAAAATTTAAAAGTAAGACATTATAAATAGTTACTATGAATAGATACCATGACCATTTGCCCCCAAATTTCAGCTAGGCAAAGAGTTCCTTTTAATCATGCAAATGAACACTGAAAAATAGGCATCTCATTCACAGTGTCATGAGTTTTTAACCTTAAACTAATGCAGTTCCCACATCATTGTATGACTATTTTGGAAAGCATTAATTCTTCATTTGATAAAAATAATTGTATAAAGGTCGAGGTAAGGTTTTTATGCTTGATCAAGAAAGTGTTGGTGTTAACTTTCACCCAATAGTTGGCCTCTGTTCCCAAGAATATTATCTATAAAACTTCAGTGACAAGTGAAACATATATCAGCCTTTGAGTGGGTGGTAAAAATATCCAGGGAGCAAATGTAGCATTTGAAATCAAGATTATATTAAAATATCTCATTATTTTAAGTATGATCTTCAAATGTAGAGTTTCAATCTATTTTCTTATGAAACTTTTCTGATAATAAAAAAGAATTCTTCACCATCAATGTCGAAAAATCCTTTGTATATTTCCCTAAATAAGATCCGATTTAAGGTCTATTTAATAATAATTATTTTGCATGTCACACAAAACCATAAAATTTTGTAAAGTTGGCTGTTCTCAGAGAAGCAGAATCTTTACAAAGAGGTGTTCCAAAAAGCTCATCCACTAGGAGAAAAAGAGTTGGAATTGGAAATAACTTCTCACTACAGAAAAAAAAAAAAAAAAAGATTTAGTTGAACATTCTTCTTAAGCTTTGAAAAAAAAAAACACATTTATATAAGTTCCTGGATTCAACCTCTTCCTGATGAAAATTTATTATTATTGATTATTTATTGCCCAAACTGGGATGCTTTTCTTTGAATCTTCACTTCCAATTGATACTGCGTCATAGCCTCATTCATGGGAAAGGAACTCCACTTCACTCCCTTTCCCATGGATGTGATAACCAGAGTGAAAGGAACAGGAAATCCTGTCTCAGGGCTTTCCCTGAGTTTCTCAAAGTATTTTGTCACACTAGCTATTTTATTATTTACCTGCCCTATCAACATAATTCCAGTTAGTGGGTCTTCTTTGGAATATGGCAGGCTTGCTGTGCAAGCCAGGGTACTGTTGTCATTACTGCAGGAAGTTTCTGAGCAGTGTTTACTAATTCTTAGAGATTTCTTTGTTCAGAAATTATATCACTGGGGAAATATAGTAGAGACAGCCATAGGCTGATGAATAGATCTCCCTACTGAGTTATGTTGTTTTAGAGTCAAGTCAAGTCAAGTTTTCAAGTCAAGTCATGTCAAGTCAAGTCAAGACAAGTCAAGTCACGTCAAGACAAGTTTTTACCTTCAAGTAACAAACGTTTCTATATCATAAGGTGCTATTTTCAGCAAGATGTGGATCTCAGAGAAATTCTCCCACCCTTATTTTTGCTCAAGAAATTATTAAGTGAGACATAGCCCTTTCCCACAATGACATCACAGAATATTCAAAATAGATTTAAGATTATATTATTCACTGAGAATGGATGCTTTCATTTCATTCCAGAGCACGTTTGCTATTGTAAGAGAGAATAGAGGAGTCGAACAGAAATTAGCCTGTTGGATTAGGTGACCTGAGAGTAATATAACCTTGATCAAACTAAAATTTTGGAAACCCACTCAGAAAATAGAATTTATTTTACCAAGCTTATGAAAGCGAGAGCTCCTCCTTTAGTGTAATTGACAATATTATGATGAAAGTGATAGTAACTTAAAGGTAAGAATATGATACTCTCTATGGTAGGCAGCGTTTTGGTTTCTATGATCTCCCTCTCTGCCCCTCCAGTGCATCCTGCATTTTGCCTGTGCATGCTACCTTCCATGGCAACAGGGACTTGACAGATGGAATGAGTGTTAATGCCCCTTGACATGGAGAGGTCATCCTGGGGGACCAATGCAATTGCAGAGCCAGTCCAAGCATAGGAGTGAGGCAGAAGAGTCAGAGAGAGAGTGTGGGTTAGAGAAATGTGGTATGAGGAAGAATCAACTTGTTGTTGTTGGCATTGAAGATGAAGAAAGGAAGCCCTGAGCCAAGGAATGCTGGTGGTCCCTAAAACTGAGAAAGGCCCTCCCTCAGCTGACAGCCAGCAAACAACTGGGACCTCAGCAGTACAACTGCACAGAGCTGAATACTGCCAACTCCTGACTGAGCAAAGTAATGGATGTCCCCCCAGAGCCTCCAAAAGAAACCTGGCCCCACCAACCTTGATTTCCGCCTTGTGGGACACCAAACAGAGACCTCGCTAAGCTTGCCAGACTTCCGAGCTATAGAAATTGAGATAATAAATCGAAGGTTATTTTAAGGTGCTAAATTTATAGTAATTTTTTAAGACAGAAATACAAATCTGATACACTCCCCTGCAGTTTGAGGCAGTTACATCACCGCTCTTACACTTAAATTGTGTGTGTGTTGTGTGTGTATTGGAATTTCGATGTGCTCAGATGATGTAGCCCCCATTTCTTGAGAGTGCAACTGGGATTGGAGAAGGAATTTCTATGACTTCTTTTACAATTTTTAGTACGATTGGAAACTTGTTGTCATGTTTGAAACTTTTTGTTAGACTATTTTGTAGATGGACAAGACCAATAATACTGTCTTCTTCATTGTACTTGACTTCACGTGGTCCTTCAAAAATTAAGCAGATGTCCCTAAATCAGCAACATCCTATTTCATATTAACAGGGTAATATAAAAGCAAAAACACTAAAACAAAGTTCTTATTTTTTTTATTCAGACTTATTGCTCATATATTTACTTAGACATAATTTTTAGCAGTTGGGTATGTTGCCATGAAATTATTAGCCCTATATAAAATTTGGTATATCTTATTAGAATTCACTAATCTTTTCACTATTAACCAACCACTCCAGCTGAAAATCACCACAACAATATTAGTATTATTAATGCAAATTGCTGTGCCTCTTTTTGCCAGAATTTCATATGGATGTCTTTTATGTGAGTTGCCCGCAAGAAGTCTTTGCGTTAAAAAAAAAGAAGGAAAACCCTATCTGTTATTAATCTATGCTTGTCTTTGTTTAGCTCTAGTACTATGAGCCGGGTGTCTTATGAATATCTTTTTCTTCACTTCCCCAGCATGTTTCCTGAGAGTTTCTTACTACCCTGAAGAGAGCAAGGTATTTCTTCCTCACCTGTTGGGAGACTCTGGGAGTCAGTCTTAAGAAAGTTTCATTTTCAGTAGTTTGGTGCCCCTGCACACACTGATAACTTACCAAGGGCTTGCGATTTTATAATTTAGCTTGATTAGGCTGTAATCCATCACATCATTACGTAAAACTGTGTTATAATGCTACACATTCAAGTAAAGCACCAATACAATCAAGATTTAAAGAACAAGTTAAGTTAAAAAAAAAAAAAAAGACTGGGGAAATAACATTTTTCCCCCACTCTGTAAACAGCAGGTAGGCTCAGACATCTGCCTAGTTAGTAAACTACCTAAAAACAATAGACTGTAAGTTGGCAGCTTCATATTACAACATAGCTTGGGGGTGTGTGTTCTTTTGGGAAAGAAGTGTACTTTTCATAGAAAAATATTTAGTGTATAAAGTTAATATCTCAGTGACAAACCAGTGCTAACTAGCACATGTCTGCATGTCACCAGAGGTGGCTGTGCCTGACATTTTCTGGAGGACAGCCTATAGTTAAGTAGTATTGAAAGGCACCACAGGCATTATAGCAAATGTATAGGGGACAAAGAACAACAATGGGGCAAAATCAAGCTATTTGAGCTAATGGCTGATGCTGTGTTCACAGTATTATATACTTGTGCCATTCATATCACTATGACTAAGGTTGTGTCAGTGTTTTCATAATAGAGCTACTATTTTAGAGGTATAACCTGAAAATAAAAATTGGCTTCTGGCAAAAACTTGACATACAAGACAAGACCTCAGCAAGAAAGTGATTTTTGAGAAATCCGATTTTGTTGTCGGGGGGAGCAGGTATGAAATATGTTTTGCTGTTTCCGACGTCCATTTGAGTTTCCAAAACTCAAAATACAACTCAGATTTGGAAAATTGCACTTTGTAAGTTATTATACTAGACTATAAGGAGGAATCAAACTTGTGAAAGGCTGGTCAAACATTAGTTATTTTTATAGGCTTAGCTCAGGAGATTTTTATCTTTCAAACTGTTCTTCCTAGACTTTTTGAAGTGGGAGCATTTTTAAGGATTCACAGTCCTTTATTTTGATATATAGAAAGCCATGGTTGCATGAGGATCAAGGAGTTAAAGGGAGATTATTTTCAGAAGATAATATATTATGGTATGTTGCTTGTTTTTCTAAGTTACACTCCTTAATAACATTTAATTCATTAATCCTATTATTAAATGTCATAGATTCATTGCACTTAAATATTGGAAGGAATCCAATTTCCACAAAGAGCAGAAAGGTGTTTTGCTCTTATCATCACAATCATCATCAGCTATTTATTTCATCCTCACTCCTTGCCCCGTAGTGCTCTGGAATGTTGGATGCACTAACCTGACATCATTTGACCTCACTGATCTCTGATACATGTGTGGTCATAGGGAGATACATACAACAAAAAGGAAAGGGAAAAAAAATTCCAAATATAAATTCTGTTGCACAATAAAAAATTAAGAACTTTTGAGGGCCTTGACATTTTAGAACCTTTATATTAACCATTTACAGAAGGCATGGGGGTCATCTGGTTACAGCAAGAAGTGAGTTGCAAAGTAAGAGAGAAGAGAAAGTTCTTGAGAGACTTGCAAAAAGGCAATAATTCCAAAAGGGAAGAGATACATGGATATAAGCAGAGCAGTGATTCCCGGCTATAGATGATATAGATGGTGATTTGGATGATATTTTTAATTATTATCATTAATATATTAGTAATGAATATTACTTACTGATGACCAATATGTACCAGGCATTGGACTGCTTCACAGGCATGACTGGACAGCTATTGATAAATAATTGCAGTTCTCTTATAAATAATAAAGCTGCATATTTCTCCTTAGACAATGGCTGTCAAGCTTCCAATTGCAGTATAGCATATCAAATGTCAAGGTAAAGCTGGATCCCATGCTGCTGAAATACCTATGCATTTCTCATGAAAGTAAAGAAACTGGAGTTGCCTTTAGAGAGCCAGATGCCCTGAGTTTCTAGTCAGATGAAGGGATGTTGTCTTATTGCCTTCACAAAACACATGCTCTCTGTTGTATGATATGGTGTCATTGTTGACATTTTGGCTCAACTGGGTTTATTATAACATACATTTATTATTCCAGCTCATGTTAATAGAAAAATAGAAAAAAAATAATCAAATCTTTCAAAAGCAGGATTGAAGAATTCAGATGGAACTTTACAAAAATTAATTTGATTCCCTTTCGTATTTATCCACAGTTGTAACAAAGGCTTGACTAGAGAAAGCACATTTGTAAATTATCATCATGAAAGAGGCAGAATCATCACTGAGGTTACAGAAATTATTTTTTTCTCGTTAATGAGAGCCGTAGCTTACCTTACTTTAAACTTTTCCACTTGTGTAAGTCTTTCAATATGACTCTTTGTTTAACACTGGATCTCACATCAGAGGCTTGACAAGTTGAGAGGTGAGTTATCTGGAGCAAAAAAATTAAGCTTGTCAGAGGCAGTCCTCCCACACAGAATTAAGATAAGATGATCTCAAATTCTTAAGTTCTCAAGGTAATAGTTCCACAGAGATATTTTTATCCATACCACCAATACTGAATAGACTGTGGAAAAATAGTTTTTGTCTCCCATGTTTGAAAGTCACTGCTTTTTCTGAGATTCTTTAAATTTTGCTGAACTTTTCCTAAAGGGAGAAACATACTGCCAGAATGCAGAGTTATTGGAAAGTAGGAGGCTATGGGGAATTTGTTTTATTTTTTAATCATCACTTAATAGTGCTCAAGAAATGAATGTATACATTATAACAGAGATTGAAGGGAATGGGAGATTTATTTAAAATATATTGACTTGTATGTGGAAAGGTGCAATTCAAAAAGCACAAAAGCAATAAAAGTTCACTTCTAAGTTCCAGCAATGAGAAGGAAACTCAAACCCGTAATAGTGAACCAGATTTGAAGCTGAAAGACACAGAATCAGTCACTGATCTAAAAATACGGGTTCTCAATAAAAACAGAGAAAACTAAGCAGAGAAAATATGTACTATACATAGCAGAAGACTGGAACTGGACTCCCTGCATAAGGGCTGACACCATATAGGAATTGTTATTTCTGTGAAACAAGAAGTGAAAAATTCAACCACTAATCATGGGACTGGGCACAAAAGCAAGTCACCATCCTGGGACTTGGGTAGTGCTAACGTGGCCTGTGTGGCTAAAACCTCATGCCTGCCAAGGTGAACATTACAAATTAAAGCTGGCCATGTACTGGGAAATCCCTTAATGTTCCAGCAATAACAAATATCCCAGTAAGGAAGCCTTTACAATCCGTGGCAGAGAAGGAAAAATGGTAGCCAGAGTACACAGAAACCCACTAACTATATTGCAGATTAAAAAATATTTGGGAGACTTTTATGTAAAGAATTAATCTATATCACATGTTTTTCTTTTCCCTTCCCGGGATCCAATTCCCTTCCCCCAAAGCAAGGAAGTATAAATAGGAAAAAAGCCAGCATTAATTCTAGAAACAAGGAGGAGCTGCTAGAGATTTTGATGAAAAATTGCCATATATGACAAAGACAGTATAAAATTAAATAAAGGACCAATTTATTTAAAAATAACAAATTAGCAAATCTCACTCCAGAAGAAATCCATAATCTGACTAGTTCTGTAGCCATTAAATGCATTGAATGTGTAGTTAAATACCCTAAGTATACAACCATGTGAAACAAACACTTCCAAAAGATAAAAAAGAAGAAAAAGGAATCTACGGGCCCCGTGAATCCACTCATGACTTCTCTGACACATTTTAAAAAAAATAGAGTAACAGTTAAAAATTAAAAACATAAATAATAGCATTCTATCCAAACTCTTCCAAAAAGGAAAGAATAAGGTATAATCCCAAATCATCTAATCATTCTGGGATTTACCTTGCTACCAAACTCTGTCAAGAACATTACAGGAAAAGCACTTTTTTTTTTTTTTTTTTTTTTTAATTAAGAGATGACGTCTCACTATGTTACCTAGGCTAGACTTGAACTCCTGGGCTCAAGTGACGCTCCTGCCTCAGCCTCCCTCTTGCTGAGACTATAGGCATGCACAACCAAACCCAGCTTTGAATATTACAGGAAAAATATGGATGTGTCCTTATGAACATAGACACAAAAATACAAATAAATTTCTATCAAATAAATTCTGACAAAAAATGCAAAGAATAATCGTATTTATCATTACCAAGACAAATGTTGCCAAGGAAATGAGAAGTTAACACTGAAAAAAATGAATGTAATTCTAACAGCAACAAAAAAGAAACCCACCTACAGAAAACCAAAAAAACCCTATGTGATCTACAGCTAAAATCAAACTTAATAGTGCACAACCGAATATTTTCCCTGTAAAATCAGTAGTAAGCCAAAAATGTCTGTTCTTACCACTTCTATTCAACATTGTTTTATATAGTCTATCCAATGAAATAAGGCAGCAATAAAGGTCAAGAAAAAGACACTCAGGTCAGAAAGGAAGAACACCCTGTCTGTTACTGAAAATGACTTGATCATCTATGCAAGTAACTCCTACGGAATGTAACACAAATATTACCACCACAGTAAATGAGTTTGGTAAAATTGCAGGATACAAGAATGTACAAAAGTCAATGGAATTTCTAAATACTAGACACAAAAAATTGGAAATTAAAATTTAAAATAGCATTTAAAATATAATCGAATATATGGAACACTGAGATCATTTGAAAAAGAAAAGATGTGCAAAATCTGTACACTAAAAACTACAAAAAAAGATGAAGAAATTAAAGAAGGAATAAAAAGCAGAGATGCACTATAATCATGGATTAGAAGACTTAATATTCTTAATGTATCAATTCTCTCTAAATTCATCTGTAGACTTACTTCCAATCAAAATCCCAGTAGCTTTTTTGTTATTTGCAGAAACTGACAAGCTCATTCTAAAATTCTCATGAAAATACAAAGTATCTTCCCAGAAAAATTCTAAAAAAGAAAAGAGGTGGAGAACGTAACCACATTTTTATATCTTATTATATACCTAGAATTATCAAGATAGTGTGCTATTGACATGAAGGTGAACAAATACATGTTTGCAACTCAATAGAGAGACCAAAAATAAACCCACACACATATGGTCAACTGAATTTCAACAGAAGTGTCAAAGTATTTCAAGGGGAAAGAATAATATTTCCAATAATTGATGCTGAAACAACTTGATATGTACATGCAAAAACAAAAAAGGAAGAACAAAAAGAAATTAAAACTTCAATCCTTATCTCACACACCATATGCAAATTTAACTCCAAATGGCTCGCAAACCTAAGTGTAAAACCAGAAACTAATGTAGACCTAACTATACAACAACAACAAAAAATCAAAAATATAAAACTCCTCTGTAACAGGAAATAATCAAAATGGTCAAGAAAATGACAAATGATGAGATATGGATTGTACATACAACACAAACAAATGTTTGACACTATAAAGTTTTAATATTTTAATTTGAAGAGAAAATGCAATATTATGAATATGCTAATGGACAAAGAAGTCATTGTGGACAAAATAAATTATAATAAGCCAGTGAAAACAAATTCAGTCTCTTTTTGCCAATAGTTCATCTCTAGGTATTTATTTGTTAGGAATCTTTATTTGATATAACATGTCGTAAGACACATTCATAAGACTTATATGAAAAGTTAGATAAAAACCAAATATCTAAGCTTATGAGTATGGTTAAACAAATTACAGGGCATCCATACAATGGAAGAGGATGATAAATTGCAAAAACGTATCTAAAGAGACGTGTAAGTTCTGGTGACTCGTATTTATGTTTTAAAAATATAGGGTGTTATTTTGGTATTAGTACAAAATATAATTTTAAATATATATACATATAGGCTAGAAGGTTGCATAACAAATTGTTAATAGTAGTTTTCTCCTAATATTGTGATTAGGATAATTTTCACTTTTTAAAAAATTTTCTGTAGCTTCCGTACATTTCTGCAGCAGTCTTGGGTTACTTTTTGAACTATAAATAAAAGAAAAGTAAACGTGGGGAACAAAAACAAAAACAAAAAAAAATAGGCTTTGGAAGTTAATAAGTGCCAAGTTATGATAATTCTTTGATTCTTTAAGCAATGGAGAACAATTGAAAGGACCAAACAAGAGAATCATTTTTTCCTAACTCATTGTCTAATTCTAATGTGCCTCTTATGCACATTGATGTGGTTCTCTTCAAGGTGGCAATGAGGTTTTTAAGCATTGTGACTTTCTCACACATCTTTCTACCCACAGAAACATAGTCAATGGCAAACATGTTAGACAATTTTCGTATAAAAAATACAGAACTCTGAGAAAAATGGTCATATATCTACATTTTATTAATAGAAGTACTACCCAAACCAATACTTGAGACAATGTATAATTGACTTGTCATAAAGGTAAACTCAAAAGAATGTTATGAAACTAATGAGGCTAATAATTCTTGATTATATTACATTGAAATTATTATCATAAACTTTCTAATTAGGAAGGACTTTTTACCGTATTGGCCATTCAGAATGAATGTATGATCATAAAACACATGGTAAGAGACACGTGTAATACCAGTATTAATAGGGTTGAAGTTTAATGAGAAAACAAAATAAAACCTAAAAGAGCATGAGACGAAACTAAAAAATAGTGCACTAAATGATAGTTAAAAAAATTATGAAATTTTTCATGGCAGTGAGTGAAAACCATTGGGATGTATGGAGAGAACAAGAGAAAAAGGAGAAAGATACACAATATACTAGAAAAGAATCAGACTCTCTGAATTAGAGCAGAGAATAGAACTTCTTAAATGACTGTTTTTCCCAAGGAAGTCAAATATTATAATCATGAATTACCAACTAAGCATGGAATATTTTTGTGATTTATCTCATCACATGTGCATTAGATTTAAAATGTACAATCTCAGCAAATAATCAAAATCTTTCTTAGCATTCCTGTGTGGTCAGGTGATTGAAGTTAAATATCAAGGGATATAGCAAGATGCTACAATTTAGAATATTCATCAATATCTAATGAGGATTTAAGAGGAGGCAGAAAGTACTCAAGTTGCTTTGCAAAATTTCTATTTGTGTTATAGACTAAAAGAGTGGCAGTGATCACGCATAGCTATCTTAACTATAGGAAAGGTGGCTCATTATAAAAATTTTGATTTGCCTGTAAACTAAAAACAAAATAATTGTGTATGCATACATTATTTTATTATGCCAGTTTTACCTGAAGAATTTAAATTGGAACTATACCCTGAATGTAAAGTTATCACATGGTATTCCACATTATTGTTGATAGATAGCATTCTCTACTCTTTCATGACACGTGATGTCTGTTCTTTAATTCACCACACATTTATTGTGCACTGACGTCATTCTCAGCTATGGTTAGGTGCTGCAGGAAATGAAAGTAGCAGAAAATACAAGACCTGTTTTAAGTCAGGTATCTTAGAAGCAAAGCCTCGCTATAATTGACTGAGCAAGTGCTCAACAGGTAAACCCCATGAGCAGGAGAGTGAAGCTGGACGTGGTCAGAAAGGCACTCAAGAACCCGGCAAGGATGAGATCTCAGGAAAGTGTCACCCCCTGATGAGGGCTCTGGAGCAGGAGCTGCACTGCAAATTTGTCCTGGCAGCAAAGGGCCAGACTCCTTATGCCCCGTATCAGTCATTTTCTATGAGATATCCTTTCATGGGCTCGATGTCTTTGGTGAGCTAGTTCTATACAGCCTAGGGTATTTTCCAGAGGAGGGGACGACTGGGATCCATTAGCAGCTGGAAGACGTGCTCAGCCTGACAGAGGGAATAGGCACTTCTGTATTGGCTACAAGGCTTTTCCTTTTCTCATTCTTTCCCTTCACCTTCTACTTCCTAGTCTTTCATCTCCTCCACACCCTCCTTTTATAGCCATGTCATCATTTACATATTTCTCATCACTGGGTCCTTAGGACTTCTTCACCTCCATGGGTGACACTTCCACTGATGAAATTGCTGATTAGAATCAGTGTTACTCAACTGGTTGACCTCCCTTGCCAAAAGTCTCCAATGACTTCCCAAATCCTTGAGCATGACCTACAAGCCTCTAAAGATCTGGTTCTCCAATACTTTTCTGACACTCCTGTCACTCAGTACCACCCCTATTACACCTATTCAGCTCTAGTTGCATTCGCCTCTTTGCTGATTCTCAAACATATCAAGCATGCTCCTGTTCAGGGTCATTGACCTTGCTGGTTACTCTCCCTAAACTTTCTCTTTTCACTCTTGTCCTGGTTTACTTACATACTTCCTTGAGGTCTGTGATCACATGCCATTTTGTTAGTCAGACTTTTCCGATTACACAATCTAAAATAGCTTCCTAATTAAACACATTCATCACCATCGGAAATACATATTTTTTGGTGGTTTGATCGATTAACTGTCTAAACTAGAAAGTATGCAGACTCATAAGAGGCAGGACACTGTTTATCTGTTTGCTGCTGGTTCTCCTACACCTAGAACAAGGTCAAGACCATGCTAGGTACTCAATGACTTTTTAATGAATGAATGAATAGGTGCTGAAGGATCAGAACAAAAGAAGAAACTTCTCGGTTTGCAATGTCAGAGAAAGCTATGCTGGAATGGCTGAGACTGTGCTGAGGCTTTCCAGGTAAGTTAAAGATTTACAGGCAGGAAAGTAGACAAGAACCTTCCAGGCAGAGAAATGAGATGGTGCCTCTGAAGCAAGAAACCACGGTGTCTCTGCAATTCTTTGCCTATGCCCTCCACTTTGGAGGGTTCATCAATAATTCCAACAGATTTCTCCCGAAGAATACCTCTCAGATCTCTATTTTACTTTTCATTACAGAGCAGCTTGCTGGATATTTCTAATTACATGGTCTGTTGTCACATTAAAACAATACTTCTTGGGTTTATTCCTATGTCTGTGACTAAGGTATTAGAATTATTAATATCAGAGACACCTCATTATCACTTACTTTCTTATCCCATCAGTTAATAACTTTTATTGATTCTTTCCTTATAATATTCTTTATTCTCACATCCTGACTGCCATATCCATACCCTAATAAGTCATGCTATATTTGCCTGTTGACAGGTTCCTCTGACTCTGGACTCTCCCTATTCTATTTCACCCTGTACAATAGGGCCAGATGAACAATGCCAAATTTTACTTTCAGCATATCACTCAACAAACTTCTGTGATTATCTACAATGGTCAGTTCCAGAGTCATAGACTAATAATCAAGGTGGTCCAGGACATGGCACCAGCTTTTCACTTTATTCTATTTCTGCTGCTTTCCATGGAGTCCTAACTTTGCTCACGTGCATTCCACTTGCACTTGTGTACGATTGCACTTTTGTTCATAGTTTCTCACAATCCTGGAAAGCCATCTCATTCCTATACTGTACATTTAACCTATCCTTTGAAAACTGGCTAGATCTTCCCTCTACACACAATTGTCCTGACCCATTCATTGAAAAAGGACTTTCAAATATTTTTAAAATAAATTTTATTGTGCATATTTAAAGTATATAATGTGATTGTAAAGATATCTGCCCTCCCATGTTCATTGCAGCATTATTCACAATAGCCAAAATATGGAAGCAACCCAAGTGTCCATCAATGAACAAATAGATAAATGTTTTGAACTTCTAAAAATTCAGTCTCTATGATTCACTTGAAAAATAGTCATTTATTTCCATGTAATACGTTCTCCTTCTATTATATAGAAACTTATTTAAGTTTATTATTTTATATATTACATTTTACCTTTTAATTTCTTGTTTCTCTAAGAAGATTTTCGTAAAGTGGGGGTAGGGATAAAATGATGATGTAGGAATCTACTGCCTAAAATGATGATATAGGAATCTACTTCCTAGTCTTTTCCCCGATTCACCTTGCACAATATTGTCAAAATAACTCCCTAATAGGTTCTAACATCCACAACAGCAATCCAGGATCATATGTAAGACTGAATGTCAATGAATATTTATACATGTTACCCTCTCTACCTTGAAGTTTATTTATCACTTTTTTGCCTAAAATATTCCCACTTAGCCTTTAATATCCACTGAGCAACAAAGTCGTTGCAATTCAGAATTAGCTAACCTTCCCTGATATAACAGCTTTTTTTCCTACTTCCTTTTTTATTGTCTCAGCATCATTAGGTTTCTTCTATTGTAGCTATCATTTTACACATAAATGGGGATTTCGATTTGCAGGAGTTAAGGACATAGGCTTCCAAGTCAGAACTGGGGTTGAACTTGACTTTGTCATCTTATTGCCTCCATGACCTAGCAAACAGCTGCCACAGCAAGCAGCGTCAGGCTTTGTACGACCATAGAACAACTAGATGTGATCATATTTTGTGCTCATTTAAGATACCAAAAATAGCTTTGTGAATGAATGAAACAAAGATGTCTTTTTTTTTTCTTTGCATCCTCTTGACTCACTATAATAAAGTGGATAGGTCCAATGGCTTATTTTACTTTTGTCTCAAGTTTAAAGGATGCATGTAACCATACATAACTTTGAGAAGAAAACATATGGAGAAGGTATTGCAGATTGAGATAGCTATGCTAATTAATTCTCCAGGGAAAATACTCTCACTTTTGTTTACATAATTTTATTCTGATTAACTTTCATAGATGTTCTCTTGTTCTGATGCTTGCTTATCTGATAGAATGTGTGGTCCTTTACTTTTGCCTTTTGAGATCTCTGGATGATATCTTGTTTCATTATAAAACTTTTTTAGCAAAACAAAAAAAAAGCCTAAAAATGCATATTCATATTTCATGTTAGAAGATGCAAACCTGGAATATTGCTACTCAACCTAGAAGTTATTTTGCAATTAAACATTTATTTTCCTAGAATATGCCAATGGAGATAGATATTGCATTTGATTTTATGTCATATGGTCTTTTTATCTATAGAGAAATAAACTGCCAATCTCTGTTCTCCTAGGTAATATCTGTTCCTTCCAAAGAATATATAGCTCTAAAAATATTTAACAATATAGCAACTACTGCTAACCAAATAAGGAGTTACTTTTTTCAGCAATGTTAGTTTCAGAGACTTTATTGTTTTTGTCAGTGGAATGCTTTTGCCTTCTAATAACAAAAACCCTTAGTCAAAATGACTTAAACAATAAGAAAAGTGTATTATCTGGCATAATAGGAAGTCTCGATTCATGATGGATGTCTGAGTTGGTTGATTTATTGGTATGACACTGTGATCAACTATCCATGTTCCTTTTATTTCTGCTCTTCTGCCGTGACAAATATTTGCTTCATTCAAGATGGATGCAACATTTCCAGACATGAAATCCAGAGGAAGCAAAAAGATCATTTCTTCCTTTGCTTCTCTCCTAAGAAACAGGATTATATCTAGAGGTCACTGAGCAAACTTACCTCCTCCCTACCATGCATCATTGATGACATTTTGACCCTATACCCTTTTTTGGATCAATAAGGCTCACCTCTGGGGGCGAGACAGGCCACATTCCAATGGCTGACTTCATGGTCATGATTCTGGACTTAGAACAGCACCATTCTTAGTTTAATGCTTTACTGGTGCCATCTTGAAATTCCGAATACTTTTTAACAAGAGGCTTACATTTTCATTTTGTACTGGACCTTACAAAATTATTATATGTAGCTAATTCTACGTATTCCCCTGAGATAATTAGTTTTATGGGGTAGGGAAAGATATCTAACTAGAACATCTGGATCTACCAAAAAGGAGTATAGGAAGGCTGGCTGCCAACTCACAGATTCTACTCTATTCATCATTTGAGTTTAGAACTGGTTTGACTCCATTCTAAATCACCAAGAGCAGCAACAGCTGGTGAAATGACCCGTTCTATACCTACTAGGAAATTAACCCTTCAGATTAAAGAAGCCACTAAGTAAGAACTGGAAATTGGTGGTATAATGGAGATTTTAAAGGAAAGTGATTTAAGGGAGTTAAGGTGTTCCTTCCTAAATTGTTGCTTGGATATCACTAAAAAATCATACATTTAACCTCCCAAGCTGATTCTGTTTTACTGATGCCTCTCTCCCAAACATAACACAGGATCCTCCTTTCCTCCAGGGACACACACACACACACACACACACACACACACACACACATTCTAAAAGTTTTCAGTGGATTGTCATTGATCTAAGAGAAAAGCAGAAAATCCTTCAACCATATTATAAGGTCCAGCATGATCTTGCCCCTGCCTGCCTCTCCCACATTATGTAGCACTTCTTGCTACTTTGGTCTCTGAGCTGTGATCACCTGGCTATTCGGTTTTCTTAAAGCTCTGTATCATCTGAAACCTGGCAACTTTTGTCACACTATTCTGTCTGCCTCCATTCCCCTCCTCTCCTTTTCATCATAGTGAACTTACCATCAAATTTGGAGTCATTTCCTCAGAAAACCTTCCCTGTACCCAATGCCAGATCCAGTTATCTTGTTATTGGAGCTTATACTATTACATTGCTTTCCTTTCAAAAACGATATCACAGTTTTTTATGGACACTTTTATCAATGTCTGCAATTTGTAATCTAATGCCAAGAACACTTAAGCCCAGGGGATCAAGAATGGCAATCAAAAATCAGCTTCATAAAGCTTTTTCAAAATCTGGCTCAAATCCATTATAACCACTAAAGAGTAATATGGAAAGATTGAATTTGGGTCACATCCCTAACTAGAGATTTTGTTGTGTAGAGGATGTGAGTTAGATTAACTAATCTTTATATTATAATTATATTTAATTGGTCTATTATTTCACTTAAACATACAACTTTTGAGCTCACATGTTTTATAAATTGGATCTATATAATCTCCTGCTTTGATTTAAGCAGTAAGCAACAAAAATATTAGAACACCCTGATTCAGTGGTAGATCTATCTATGTTCTTTTGGTTAAATAATTTCTAATACACCTTGAGGATTCTTTTTAAACTATACACTTTCACTTGACTACTTCATTGATGCTTTTCAGTCATTTCATTGTTTTTTTGAAGCTTCTTACATTACTCATCAAATTCCAGTATTGAAGTACTTATGAACCTGTTGGGCTTGAGATGCTTTCTAATGAAGTCTGGGGGACAGGTTTTTATTTCTCTCTTGGCTTGTTGTCCTTCATTAAAAACATTAGAGACAACTTTGAATTTATATTTTCATTAGGCCTCTTTCCAAGTGTTAACAATATGGTTGGTGATCTGAGTGCTAATTAAAGATCTAGAGTTAAAACAGAGTTGCAGTTTTAAAAATGCACTCTGTGTTTATGTATATTTGTGTATCTGTGTGTCTACGTGCAC
>RJWJ010027148.1:0-11079 GCA_004363605.1 Indri indri
CGTGGCGTCAGCCTAGCTCACAGCAACCTCAAACTCCTGGGCTCGAACAATCCTACTGTTTCAGCCTCCCGAGTAGCTGGGACTACAGGCATGCGCCACCATGCCCGGCTAATTTTTTCTATATATATATTTTTTTTAGCTGTTCAATTAATTTCTTTCTATTTTTGGTAGAGACGGGGTCTCGCTCTTGCTCAGGCTGGTCTCGATAGCTCAGAACAATCCGCCTGCCTCGGCCTCCCAGAGTGCTAGGATTACAGGCGTGAGCCACCGCACCCGGCCCTCCCATCTCATCCTGACATTCCCCTGGTTACAAATCCCTTCCCTTCAGGCTCCAAACACTCAAATTCCCTTTTTTCTTTTTTGAGATGGGGTCTCACTCTGTCACCTAGGCTAGCGTGCAGCAGTAGCATGATCATAGCGCCCTGCAGCCTTGAACTCTTGGGCTCAAGCTATCCTTCTGCCTTAGCCTCCTAAGTAGCTGGGACTATAGGCTTGCACCACCATGCCTGGCTAATTTTTTGCTTTTGGTTTTTTGTTTTTTTTTTAAAGATGTTGCCCAGGTTGATCTCAAACTCCTGGCCTCAAGTGATCCTCCTGCCTCAGCCTCTCAAAATGTTAGGATTATAGGAGCCACCATGCCCGGCCTCTTCTTTCTTAAGACTACTCTTAACCCTTTTCTTCACTGCAAAACTTCTGAATGACTAGCCTACACTTGTTCATTCTGTGTCTTCATTTTCCAAATACTCATCAACTATTAAAATGATACCTGATCTCACATTACTCTAATGAAACTGCTCTAGTTTTCGAATTCAAGAACCTCTTCATTTTGCCTTAATCCTCAACCATTCTTATTCACTTTTATCATCTGATCATTCCTTCTTGAAACTCCCTCTACCCTAGGCTTCAGAGACTAACACAACACTCTCTCCATTTTCCTGCAGTTCTGACCACATCTATCAGTTCCTCTTCAACCCATACTTATACACTGGAGTTCCTCAGCTACGGCACTGGTGCTTTTTCTCCCTTTCTTACTCTCTATAGGCATTTGTATTCAAGTCAATGGCTTTACTATCAAATACCTAGAACTCTCAAATATTTATCTCTAATATAGATTTCTCTACCAAGCTATAGATCTACATTTTCAGGTATTATTTTCAAGGGTCATCTGCAATGAGATTGATACATTCAACTCAATATATATTATAAGTAATTTATGTTACAGATACCACAAACTCAACTGAACCTAACAACTTTCCTTCCTCTCCTTGTATTTTCTTCCTCAATGGAGAAGTCCAGGATGACTTTCAGCCTAGCCTTCTTTCTAGCTTCCTGGCCTAGGAGAACAGATGTCATAAAGCTGGATAATATTAATACTGTTTTTATATTAAAATAAGTACTCATTCTATGCCTGGGATAGTGGTAATCACTTTCACAAAAACTATCCCAGCAACACTTTGCTAAAGGTATTTTTACCATCATTAGTAATACTACCTTAGGCCAAGCCACTAACCATCTCTCCCCTGAACTACTCCATTAGCCTTCTAAGTGGGCACCCCTGCCTCCAGTGCTGCCTGCTATGGCTTCCCACCCCTACTCCATTCATCAAAAATTGGCCATTTGTAAAACACAAATCAGAATATCACTCTCTTATTTAGAACTATTCAGTGTCTTCCAATGCTATTTAGAATAACATTCCATCTCTTTGGCATAGCCTACAGCACCTTAAATGATTCAGTCCCTGCCTACTTCTCCGTATACCATCCTTCCTTCCAATCACCCCTTCTTTCTTTTTTCTCCTTCTCCTCGAAATCTTTGTACCTCCTATTCACTTTGCCTGAAACACTTACCTCAGATCTCTGATAGTTTTTTCCTCATCATTCAGGTCTCAGCTCAAATGTTACCTCACGTGAGGCCTTCCAGGACAATCCTGTTTCAAACAGTTCTCCCACTCAGACCACTCTTAATCCCTTTATCCTACTTTATTTTCTTCACTGTATTTATTATTATCTGAAATTATATTATTTCCATATCTTCCTTCAATAAAATGAAACTCCATAAGAATAGGGAGCTCAATAAATACTCTCTGAATAAATGTATGAATTTTAAAGATAGGGAAATTAAGGTTAATGAGGTTAAGGCTCACATAGTTAAGGTTTAATGTAAGGGTGTACAACTCATAAGTGGTAGAGCTTATATATTCACCAAGTCATGCCTGTCTACCAAAACTTTAAACATATACCATATATTACAGTGGTAAAAAATAGTGAGAGTAAAAGCTAGAAAGATGGCCTGGAGAGTATGATCACACAGATTCTGAGGTTTAAGACTACAAAAGCAAAGCACATTCCAAGGAGTGACATGCTCCTTGAGTGATCATGGGTATAGATAACTGAAGCAAGGTGAACATACAGGTTTATATCTGTATTATTTACCCCTCTTTCCTTGGCAAGCAGATTTCCTTTATCCTTTTGTAGATGAAGTCTCTACAAATGTGGTTCAAAACTAACAGAAATCATATAAGTAAACTAGCTCTTTGAATCATCTTTGTCCCCCTTCAAATTATATAAAAGCAAGTATCTTCCTAGCCTCCAACTGCCAGCCCCTCCTCAGTTGCTAGGCAGATCTTCCTCACTCACTGCCCTCTAACCTCTTCTCAACATCACCTGCAAGGAAACACTACAGAAATCAATAAAGCAAACAGTTGCAAGAGAAAATTAATAGCCCAACACAATCCATAGGCCTTTCTTCCACAGTCCCAAATAAGTACTTAATATGCAGAAATAGAAGAGCAGAAGCAGCAATAGGAAAAAAATATATAATAGATTCTTCTTTTTGGAAATCTCTATTTCCTAATAACTAAGAATTGCTTCTCCTTATTTATATGAAGAAAATAGTTTGTATACACACATCCTAGCAGACTTCCTCCTGTCACATTTTTACCACATATTTTATCAATGCAGGGTTCATCAGCACAAAAAAGAAGCCTTCATGACTCGTTTTCCTTTGATCCTATGGGCCTCTCTCACATGTTCAGCAGACAGTTGTTTTTAGAGATAATACTTGAGAAAGAACATTTCATTTTTACTGAAGAGCAATAAAAGAATGAAATAAAATTTCCTATACGAAATTGAACACAAAATCTTAACCATATATCTACATTTTTATTCCTTTTCCCAGTAATCGAAGAAAGGCTAACAACAAAGCAGGAAATGTAAAGCTGGTTATCTAACTCTCCCTCATCAGAGTGGCTACACCTAAGTACTGTATACAGAAGGAAACAGGGGCAGGGGGCAATGCAAAGAGGCTGATTAATGGGTACAAAAATACAGTTAGAAGGAACTGTATTTAGAATTTGATAGTTCAGTAGGGTGACTATAGTTAACAATAACCTATTGTATATTTCAAAATAACTAGAAGAGAAGCATTCAAATGTTCCCAGCATAAAGGAAAATGTTTGAGGTGACATATATCCCAATTACCCTGACTTGATCATTACAATTATATGAATGTATCAAAATAGCATATATACTCCCAAAATATGTACATCTATTATATATCAGTTTTTTTTAAAAAAAGAAGGAAATAGGACTTATTTTTCAAGAACCCTAAAAAAAAAATGGATTTCACAGCTTTTCTGTGAAAATAAAATCTAGTCCAGAAATTTTAATTTATGTTCAATCTAAATCACTCCTGTTATAACTTAAGTGCCTCCAATTTCTCCCCCACTTAACCTAATCTACACTGTCTCCAGATTAATACATTAAATAAACTGTGGTATATTCATATAATGAGATACTACAA
Organism: Indri indri; assembly: GCA_004363605.1. NCBI lineage: Eukaryota > Metazoa > Chordata > Mammalia > Primates > Indriidae > Indri > Indri indri. Next base: position 3,802 of record RJWJ010027148.1, read on the forward strand.
AGCAATGAAAATCAATGAACTACTGCTACACACATCAAGTGAAAGAATCTGACAAACATGTTAAACAAAAGAAACCAGCCCCAAAGGAATATATACTGTATAATTCCATTTATAAAAAGTTCAGAAATAGACAAAACTGTCCATTCACTTTTGCTGTGAACGTAAAACTGCTTTAAAAAAATTAAGTCTATCAATTGAAAAACAAAAACAGGCAAAACTGATCTATAGTGTTAGAATCAGAATAGTGGTCACCTTGGGAAGGAGGGACAGGGTAATGACTGGAAGAATAAGGTGGGCTTCTGGGGTGTTGGCAGTATTCTATTTCTTGACCTGGATGGTGATCACATGAGCTTATTCGGTTTGTAATAATTCAGTGAGCTATACACTTGAGACAATAAAAGTTTTTAAAAATATACAAATAGCAAATCTTCTCTGACCTTTAATAAGGAAGGTCCATTAGAAGATATGTATAAAATACCTCCCAAATCCAAAGAATCTTACTTTAGATGTTAGAAAAAAAGTACATCTATTTCCCTGCTCCAGCAGGAACTCAATTTATTCTGCTTAGCCCAAATCAGACCTATAATCGTCCTAATGGATTCTTTGGCTTTATATGAGAACACTATTTTTTTTTTTTTTTTTTTTTTTTTGAGACAGAATCTGGCTCTGTTGCCCTGGCTAGAGTGAGTGCCGTGGCGTCAGCCTAGCTCACAGCAACCTCAAACTCCTGGACTCAAGCGATCCTTCTGCCTCAGCCTCCCGAGTAGCTGGGACTACAGGCATGCGCCACCATGCCTGGCTAATTTTTTCTATATATATATTTTTAGTTGTCCAGATAATTTCTTTCTATTTTTGGTAGAGATGGGGTCTCGCTCTTGCTCAGGCTGGTCTCGAACTCCTGACCTTGAGCAATCCACCCGCCTCGGCCTCCCAGAGTGCTAGGATTACAGGCGTGAGCCACCGCACCCGGCCTAAGAACACTATTATAAGAAACATTTTAAAACCTATCTAGATTCATGGCCTCTTATCTACAATATAGATCAGTATCATAAACATGCCCAGAGAAGGTATTCGACAAATATTTACTAATGATACACAGCCCAAACTTTAAACCCATACAGCAAAGTCTGAAATATATAGTACAAGTAAATAAGATTAAAAACTAAGCTTATTGGCCTAAAGAGCACAACTTCCAGAAACCCTATTTTTAGAAATGAAGTTACAGAATGTACTGCTTATAAAGCAAAGAACAATAATTCGTGAAAATAGCCATGGCAGAGGAAACTGTCCTTTGCCCCCTCCTCACTGCTGCCTGGCTCAGACAAGGCACAATCAACTTCCTGATGCCATAGTTAAGCAAAAGGAATCCAGCAGCAACTCTGCTCTTAGGGCAGGGACTACTAGATTAGGAAGAAACATGATGTGATACAAACCCAGCATGCAAGGAGCTAGCTGAGGCAGATGATAATACCGTTGGGGGAAAAAATGAGACGTACTTGACCAACCTATCCTTTGCATCTAAAATCATTACCATTCCACTTTCCACAGCGGCCATAAACCAAAATATATCTTTGGGGTTTCTGTGGAGTAGAATCGACCCACAATAAATATGTGTCCTCAGTGTCCTATAAATACTTGAGCCGTCAGAGTTCACCTTCTAAGAGTTTCCCAGCAGTACCCTTTCAATTAATTGAATGGATGATTAATGATAAGTACTGCTAAGCTTTTTTAAGGTCAATCACAACATATATCAACTTTGTCCAGTTACCATCACCAGTGACACTGTTTTTGTTCTATTTTTAAATCGGAGGTACTACGTGTTCATATGGGAAAATAATTTTTAAATAATACAAAGAAAATATTTAAAATTATATGGAAATCAGGTCAAACAGGAGCAGAGTCTTTGGTCTTTTTGATAGGCATACTATATTACCTGCTGGTGAAGGACTTGCCTCTAACAAAGGATGCTGATATGAGAGACACTAAGGCATTTGGTTCAGCTGAGTATAGTTATTATGCCAAAGAAAACTGCAATAAACAAGTCACATAGAAAGTCCAGGTGGGTGATTGTTGATCTCCAAACATATGACAAAAATCATCTACAAAGATGTTCATTGTAGCATTGTTTGTAATAGTGAAAAGAAAAATATCCATCAATATGAAAGTGTTTAAATTATATAATATTCTGCAGCCATTAAAAAGAATGATATAGAGTCACATGAGCTGATAGGAAATATATATCATTAAGTAAAAAAAAGCTGAAAAATCCTGTGTACATTCAATCGTATAACCTATATACTCATATGTAATGAAAATTTCTAGAATATGCAAGAAACAGCAAACAGTAGTTACCTCTGGGAAGTGAGACTAGGGAGTGGGGACAGGAGAACTTTTTCCTTCCACTTCATACTGTAAACTGTTCGAATTTATCATGCATACATATATCGCCTTATAATAAAAACAAAAGCAATGAATAAAAAAGTTAACAACAGTGTTGGCAGGTGATAGGACCATGACAATTTTTATTTTATTTTTTACACTTTTACGCATTTTCTCAGTTTTCTACAATTAACAATATATTAGTATATATTACTTTTTAAATCCGCAAAACTAATTTTTTTTAACAAGTCAAGGGTGGCCACTTCTGGTTCAAATTAGGGGAGAAAATCCATAGTTTAATTATTGAACTAAGAACTGTCATAAACACTGTGGGAATTACAATGCAATATAATGGAAAGGCCCATAAAATGCTTAAAATGCTTTTGTGTGGAGAAACTTGTCATGAACACCAAGACAATGAAAGTTAAAGAAAATCCTTGATTTAATTTCATGGAGTTGCTTGGGTGGCACTGGCTCCTATGGAAGCAAAAGTTATCAGTGTTATGAGTAGAGCTGTGCTAAAACATGTTAAGGATTTAAGGAACTATTTAAAGAAAAACTAAGTGAATTCTATAAAATGGTCCCTTTTAGAACATCCTTACCACTCATTCAATTTCCACTTACAGTAGTCCATTCCATTTGTTAAGAACAACATTAATTGTTACAGTTCTTTATGTTAAGCTAAAATCCAATTTCCTGTAATTTTCGACCATTGATCTACTCGTCCCAGTTCTGCCCTCTGGAGTGACAAGATCTATCTTCTGTTTTTTTAAACAAATTTCATCTACTATTATGATCCTTTCCCTCTTAAATCTTCTCAGAACTTCTCATGTTCTTCAAATGGTTTCTACATCCTTTATTATTCTAATCAATCTCCTCTTAATCAGCCACAAAAAACAATGGTGATCTAGCACCTCTTGTATTACCCTGGATAGAGCTGGAGCCCATTTTACTAAGTGAAGTATCACAAGAATGGAAATACAAGCACCGCATGTGCTCGCCATCAAATTGGTATTAACTGATCAACACTTAAGTGCACATATAGCAATAACATGCATCAGGTGTCAAGCAGATAGGAGTGGGGAGAAGGGGATGAGTATATACACATCTAATGGGTACAGTGCACACCGTCTGGGGGATGGACACTCTTGAAACTCTGACTCAGGTGGGGCAAAGGCAATATACGTAACCTAAACATTCGTACCCCCGTATTATGCTGAAATAAAAAAAATAAAAAAATAAATCTCCTCTTAAGATAATCATTATGCCTCTTAGAAGGAAATACCATAGGTGAACACAAAATTCCAGATCTGACCAGTGCTATCGCCTCCTTTGTCTGGGTTACCATAAGCATAACAATACAAAACCAGTTGCAGGCAGTGTATGATTCATTGCCAAACTAGTGGCACTGTACAGACCACAAGTGCTCCACCAGGTTAAAGGAGAAAGATCACTGCAGACTGAAGAGCTGAGGAAATTTTCAGCATAAAAAGTAGGCGCAGAAAATATAGAAGGAGTATTTTGGGGGGCACAAGTGCACAACAGAGCAGAGGCAGGAATAAACGAAACTAGCATTAGGGCAAAATATCTTTATAAGGACACGTAAGAATATAGCGCCGAGGTTGGGCACAGTGGCTCATGCCTGTAATCCTAGCACTCTGGGAGGCCAAAGCAGGAGGATTGCTTGAGCTCAGGAATTTGAGACCAGCCTGAGCAAGACCCCATCTCTACAAAAAAGAGAAAACTTAGCCGGGCGTAGTCCTAGCCACCTGGGAGGCTGAGTCAGGAGGATTGCTTGAACCCAGGAGTTTGAGGTTGCAATGAGCTAGGACGAGGCTACTGCACTCTAACCAAGGCTACAGAGCTAGGCCGTGTCCCCCCCCCGCCAAAAAAAAAAAAAAATAGTAACTCCTTGTTTCAGTCATTAAAATCTTCAGGATCTCTACTCAAAAGACAAAGAGCTCCATTCCCTCCCAGGTTCAAAAGAAGAGAAACTTGACTAATGTAACATTAAAAGGAAAAGAGGTTGCTCAATAGCAGAATTTCTAGACAACGAAAGCTGCCTGATAATAGAACAAATGAAAACAGCAGTAGCTAAGTTATTTAAATTCACTTAAATAGGAATTTCTAAATTAAGAGTGCTTCTGCCTAATGAGTCTTTCAGAAGGACTGGCTCTATAACACGGTGTGGCAGTAGAGAATTAAACTGTCCAAGAGACATAGCAAAGCCCAGCCTCTCCCAAATCCTGCTACTCAGCAGCAGGGATCTAAAGGAATAAATAGATTCCCAGCTGCTGAGAGACAATGTCTTACTAAAAGCAAAGCAAAATTCTCATTAATGAAAAATCAACCATGAAAGAAGAAAAACTGTCTCATAATCCCCGGAAATAGCCAAATCCATTTTGGGTTAATGCAGATTTAAAAAACAGTGGAAGAGGACAGAGCAAAGCAGTTTGGTTTGCCGACAGCTGGGGGGAAACACTGTTATCAAAGAAATCACAAACAATGCTTCTAATCTGTAGAGCCACAAGAAATGTAAACTCTATCCAGGAAAAAGCCCTGGTGAAGGCTCTGATAAATGCTCTCTCACTCACATCAAGCCCCCATATCCCATCTCATTCGACAGATATGATAGGCTGTAACTTGAATTTTCCAAGATCAAATTCGATGGGTAATCCAAACCCTGCTTTTTCTGATCAGATAATCTCTCTAAAATCACAGTCCTCGCATTCATTCAAAACCAGCATTGAGTTTCCACTGTGTCAGGCACTGGGAATACAAAAACTAATTAAGAAACAGTCTCTACCCACACAGAGCTTAGTCCGTGCACCCTGCCTCATCTTAAACCCCAAAGCTCTTGCTGTAAGATAGCTTCTTAGATGGGTCAAGTGTCCTCAGCGAAAAAGCAATAAAGGCCCTTCGCCTTGAGTTACTATGATGGAAGCTAAAATAAATCATACCTCTTACGCTCTGCTCCTAAAGGAGAGAAGTCAACATATCCTTCCAAGCGGAGCAGGAGAATAATCTTACCCTAGACTACAGGCTAGGGTTCAGGGAAGAAGCCGGGGACAAGACAAGCAGCAGAGAGGTGAAAGCCAAGAAATACATTGGAAGAAGGGATGTGACAGCTGTACTACTAACGCGTTCAAAGAGTGATAAAAAGAACATGCTACTAAGCAGACTATAGTGTTACGCCGAAAGGAGAAGGAAGAAAAGAATGGGAGGTTGCCCACCATTGACAACGACCAACCACCCGCGGTCTCCTAGCTCGCCCACTATTACCAGAGGAGAACCCCAGTCACAGTTTAATAGGATCCGGGCCTGCCAGCCAACAACACTTTCACGTGGTTACCGGAATGGAGAGGTAACAGTCCCTTGTAGGAGCGTGGGGAGAACAAAGAGTGGAAAGAACTCTTCAAATGTTTATAAATGATAGTTAACATAATGGTTGCCCAAAGCACGAACGAGAAGTGAAGTTTGGGAGAGGTGGTAACCGGACGCCCACCGGAAACGTGCGGGGACCCCTCTGCAACACCGTGTCTCCCCACCGCAGTCCGCGCACTCACCGCGCACGCAGAGCAGTGACATGGCCGAGGCGCGGGCGAACCTCTGCCGCGCCCCAGCCGCGCCGACGCGCCGGGCCGCTCCCTCTTTCCTCTCAGCAGGTGCTGCGGCTGCTTCTGCTACCCGCCCCACGGGTCTGGACGCACCTCATGGTCCCCGACACGGATAGCGTCCCGCCGCTCCTCAGACCCGCCCCAATTCTCACCGTCTGAGCGACCGGATAGCGGTGAGTACCGGCCGGCAGGCGGGGGACTGGGCGCGGCACCGCGGCGCCATCGCTGGGAGGCAGGAGCGGCTGAGACTCCCTCCCGTCCTTCCACCCGGGATCCCTGCGAGCGCCTGGGCGGAGCCAACCCGTGACGCCCCGCCCCCAGCCAATCAACTCACGCCCAGTGCACCGACCCCGTCCCCCAGCAGGAGGCGGGGTTCCCTTCCGCTTTCCTTGCGCGCGAGACTGAGGGCAGCTCCGCCCACTGATAAGGCTTAAAGTGGGGATGGGAAGAGCTTCCCCTCACCTGCAGGTGAGGCGAGAATTAAATCGCTCGGCTCCTCCCGCGTGGGTGGGGCTTCCACCTGGAAACAGTCTTTTCATTGCATAATTTCCACAGGACTTTCTTAAAGAGTCTAGCCCAGAGTTGGGAAACCTTTTCATATTGGAAGCCCACATTGATTTAGTTGTAATCAAATAAGGCAGCATTCCAGAAACTTCAATTAGATATACTTAAAAATGTACATTATTTTGTAAAAGTTTAACTACTACGTACTTAATAGTTTCAAAAGATGAAAACTATTTGTTAATTTTAAAGTTAACCTTTTAATGACTTTGTTATGTCTGCTTTTTGTTGGAAAGCATTTGAATATTTGGTTGCAGCATGGAAGTCTGCAGTTTCAGTTGATGCTCTAGATGGGTGTCAGACATGTGTGACCTTAAGGGCATCTTGATTTGAGTTAGGCAGGAGAATGTAGATTCGCAGCAATAAGTGGCTGAAAACCAAGAAAGCATTTTTTGGGCTTGCTGACAAAGGTGTGGACATTCTTCTGCATTTTTCTATATTTCAATGGGATCTTGCTCGGCATCAAACAATGACTTTAAAATGTCATCTACTGAGAGCTCAATCAATTCCATCTGTAGCTCTTTAGGTGCATTGGTGATATCAACTAGGTGAGGCTGAAATGCTAATTTGACAGTGACGGCAGGTCGGAGTGGCTCATGCCTGTAATCCTAGCACTCTAGGAGGCCGAGGCCGGCGGATCCTTTGAGCTCAGGAGTTGGAGACCAGCCTGAGCAAGAGCGAGACCTCCCTCCTCCCCCCCCGCCCCCCCCCGTCTCTACTA
>RJWJ010027148.1:11179-22570 GCA_004363605.1 Indri indri
AAAGCGAGACTCTGTCTCAGAAAAAAAAAAAAAAAAGATTCCCAAAGTCAGTGAACCTGTCATTGTATTCTTCAATTAATAGGTCTATAACAGCTGCATATTCTTCAAATGATTCATATATATCATCCTGCTTATCAGTGACCTCAGCTAACTAGAGAAAACGTTCATCCGAAATTTCCTTTTGAAGAAATGTTTTGGAAAAAAGATAGCTTTTTTCGAAATGCTTGGATTTTTTGGCACATAATCATATATAGACTCAGTTTTACCTTGCAAAAAAATATTCAAGGTGTTTTGTTTTTTTTTTTGACACAGAGTCTCGCTTTGTTACCCAGGCTAGAGTGAGTGCCGTGGCGTCAGCCTAGCTCACAGCAACCTCAAACTCCTGGGCTCAAGCGATCCTCCTGCCTCAGCCTCCCAAGTAGCTGGGACTACAGGCATGTGCCACCATGCCCAGCTAATATTTTCTATATATTTTTAGTCATCAGCTAATTGCTTTCTATTTTTAGTAGAGATGGGGGGTCTCGCTCTTGCTCAGGCTGCTCTCGAACTCCTGACCTCGAGCGATCCTCCCGCCTCGGCCTCCCAGAGTGCTAGGATTACAGGCGTGAGCCACCATGCCCGGCCTCAAGTTTTGATTTGACATGATATCACACAGAAACATTGCATTCCTATAGAAATCTTCTTTCAATAATTCACATTGCTGATTCCGTTCTTCATAAAATTTATCTGCTCTCAGAGATAAAATTCTGGCTAACACCTGTCTCTGTGATAGCCAGCTCATGTGAGAATGATACAGCAAATCCGCACTGAATACCTCATCATTCAACTTTAGCATGTTACAGAACTGAGAATGCTGTGTTGCATTTGCATGAATATAGTTAACAATACTTATAACTTGTTGCAAAGTGTTATTTAAACTAGTACCTTTAGCACAGAGATTTGCTGATGCAAGATATAATGAAAAGAAATGAGAGCATCTGGATCTGTTAATATTTTTTATCTGTGCAATAAACCCTTCATGTTTTCCTGTTAGGGAGTGTACACTGTACATACACTCACTAAATTTACCAAATTCAGTCCAACTTCACATTTATCTTGAAAGTTGTTGAAGATACCTATCCCCTGTGTTCTGTTTGCAAGAGTGCCCAAAGCAAGTAACTCTTTGCAGCAAAGAAAATCTTCTGTTGACCCAAATGAAGTATAAAACCTTTCCCGAGTCAGTAGTATCAGTTGATTCATCCAAAGTGATTGAATAATATATATTCCTCCTTTTGAAGTATTTCATGAAGTTTTCTGTTAAGTTGAAAGCTAATTCATGCTGCTGATCAGTTATGGTTCTCCTTGAAAGAGGCAGTTGTTTGTACTTTCAAACATTATCAGGGTCCAAACATACTACAACTTCTACAACGCATTCTTTCACAATTTCTACATCACTAAATGCCTTCTCTTTTTTCCTGAGTATATAAGCTATTTTATATGTTGCTTCAGTGGCATTATTTCCAGGTCTTATTGCTGCTTGAAAGTCTTGTATTTTCTTTTGCTTTTCATCTTTTAATTTCTGCAATACAACCTTTTGTGCCTCTCCCTCTAATTTAAAATATTTGTGGTCCTTATTAGTGTTATAATGGTGAGGAGCAATTTCTTTAATGTTGATATTGCAATATCACAATGCAAGCAAATCATCTTATCTTTAGCAGAAACAACATAACATTGCAATTCCCAATCCTTATTAAAAAATCTGTTTTCTTCCTTCAGCGTTTTCTTGGTCTTCTTTGACATGATAGGCTGTTAAGCAGACAGAATTGTAAAATACTGTCGATCTGTACAACTATTCACAAATTCCACTTCAAACAGAAACACAGTGCACCATTGTCAAAAGCTGATAACAGACTGGCGTACTCGACCCCCATAAACTCTTGCTAACCAGCCTTGTGCGGTAGTGGCACCAGTCAGGCGGGGGAAGTTAAAATAAATCACGAGTGTAGCAGCCGTCAATTTAGCCCTCATGGCTTACTAATGTTCTTATTGTGCCGGTCAATCTGGGAGGATTATTTCATTGAAACTTATTTTATTCCTTGGTATTTTAAATACGTTCATTTTAAAAATAAAAATACAAAAGAGAAACAGAAATGTATTAATAAAAATAAAAGGATTTGTTCTATAAAATTTGGATTCAGTCAAAAGGCCACACTTAAGGACCTAGAAGGCCACATGTAGCCTTAAGGCTGCAGATTCCCCACCCCTGGTTTAGCCCTTACAGCTGACAGGGTACTTGCCAGTAATAATTTAACAAGGTCATACCACACAGCAAAGTAAGTTTTAATTAGCAACTAGGGCAAAAGACAAAACTGAGTGAGCATGAAGTATAATATCTGGAGACCTCAGTTCTTATCTAGACCTTTGTTCATGCTCATCACTGTATCTCCAATGTCTGGAACAGGGCCTGGTATATAGTAATTAGTCTGTAAATACTTACTGAATAAAGGATGGAAGAGAGAGGGGCATTTTAAGCAGAGGACTCCTGGCAAGATGCATGCCCATGTGAGGAACTGAAAAAGTCCAGAGCAGAAAACAGGAAGACATATACTATGATGTACATATCCACCACCATCCCCACCCCCAAATTATGATTTAATTGCTTTGGAGTAGAGCTCAGGTATCTTATTTTTTAAAAGTTCCCCAGGGCGGGGAGGTGGGGTGAGGCAAAAAAAAAAAAAGTTTCCCAGATGATTCTAATGTCAGATGATTCTAATGCTTATCGCTAATGCCAGAGATAAGCACCACTAGACTAGGTGCTTTCTAAGGCCTCATTAGCCCAACTCAGGTTTCAGTGTTTGCAAGCTCTTGGCCCCATAGGATTCTGCCTGCCAGACACAGGGAAGGTCTATTTATCTAACAGAGTCTTGCCCTCCAAAAGCAAACCCAGCTACCATATGATTCCTCTCACTGGAATAAATGCTATGAGAGAGTGACACTCCAAATGTCATAGCTAGAACCTGGAGAAGGAAAGGAGAAGGCTTGGTCTTTACAGTACTTACCCAGATTTTCAGCAATACCCTGAGGGAGATTTTGAGCAAGGCAACCCAGCCAGCCTACTCAACAGCATCCCGGACCCTAAAGACAACGGGCATTCCCTGGGCTGCTGGGGTTGGAATGCCTGGCTATTCAGCCCAGCTGTCCTAAATCACAAGAGCAAGGGACTAAAAAGTTGAACTTCAGAAACAAAAAAATTTTAAAAAACAACAAAAATAAATAAAACAACCAAAAACAGTAAAAATAAAAAAGTAAAAAAAAAAAAAAAGAAGAAGTTGAACTTCTGGATTCTGGGACTGAGCTTACAAACAACAACAAATAGAGATCTTATGGAACCAGGGATTCTCCTAGGAGATGCAGAGACCATCTCATGAAGGATATGAAGTTACTCTGCACTTGGAAACAGTATATAGTACTAGGAAACAACCTAATAAAATTGTGAAAAACATGAAATTTGGAGCCAATCGGATTCACCTGGTGTATTATGTAATGTCAGGTAATAAATTACCCGAAAACTTAATGGCTTCAAACAACATTGATTATCTCACAGTTGCTGTGGGTCAGGAATCTGGGCACGGCTTCACGGAGTCCTCCAGTTCAGGGTTTCTCACGAGCGGCAAATCAAAGTGCCAGCTTGACTAGGGAAGGATCCCCTTCCAAGCTCACTCGTGATTGTTGCCAGGACTCAATTTCTCCTGGGCTATTGGACTGAGAGCCTGAGTTCCTTACTGGCTATTAGCTGGCCTCAGTTCCTTGTCATGTGGGCCTCTCCAGCATGGCAGGTTGGCTTCATCAAAATATGGAAGCTGAGAAGGCAAGAGTCTGCTGGCAAGAATAGAAGTCACAATCTTTTGTAACCTAATCACAGAAGTGACATCTCATTTTTCCTGTATTCTCTTCATCAGAAGCAAAGTCACCCGCAAGGGAAGGGGATTACACAAGTACATGAATACTACCAGGAGGCAGGATCATCTGAGGGACATGGTAGAAATATGCTGTGACCTTGGGCAAGTTACATGATCTCCATTTCCCAGAGAGTAATGAGAGTATCTACTTCATAAGATGGTTTTGAGGTTTAAACGAAGAAATGCATTTAATTTATTATACCTGGTGCTTACCAAAAGCCCAATACACGTCTATTACTTAGGTTGTGGACACTGGGGGAAATGCGGCTGGGAAGTGATGATGGGCTAAGGAGAGCAAGAGTCACTGTCTGAAGGTTCTGAGGCAGGCTCCAAGGTATCCAAGTTTCCCAGTTAAAGGGGGAAGTTAAGAGGAAGAAGGTAATAAATAAGGTCCTCGGCTCCCCACGCCCTTGAGCAGGACCAGTTATACTCATCAGCAAGGTAAGTGTATCTTCGGGAACAACTCAACCATTGATAGAAAGCCAGAGCCTCCATGCGCCAAGTGTCTTCATTAGTTATTCCAGTAAAGAACTTGATGGTTCTTCAGCATTTGAAAGTTCACATTTAGAATTAGCTGGCAGGTAGCTGAGAGCCAGGACTTTTTCTGATACCCAGAAAATGAGGAGAAGGAAGAGAGAGAACAAGGAAAATAGATCATGAAGGGGACCCAAAAATCTCAAGAGGGTAAGACAAAAACACCCAGGGTAGGCCTTGTTGATACTGTTATTGGGAGTCCTCAGGCAGCAGGGGACTGGGGTAAGAACACCATTACTGGGGAACAAATATCCTCTACCAACTTTATGACTATCTTTAAGGCATTGCTCCAGGGCCATTAAAAGTTTCTCCTTTCTCCGATTTTCTTATCCTTTGGGAAATGTCTATCAGTGCCTCCACAGAGAAAATTAATATAAATAACTCAATTCAACAAATATTTATTATCTTTTAGGTCAGGCATAGTGAGAGGATACAAAAGTAAGCGAAACACAGTTCCTGTCCTTAAATAGTTTATAAGATGATGGGAAAGATCTATGAGAGATAATGAAGAAGAATTAAACTAGGGCAGTAAATATGAAACTGAAAGGCAGGGATAGGGACAATCCCTTAATACTCTTCCTACAGTGTTAAGGAACTAAAAGTAATAGAACTTGGCACACAATGATTATGAATATAGTAGAGATTATCCTTTCTTTTGTAAATGATTGGGTGAGGAGGCAAGAGAGAGCAAAAGCAAGAGAGAGAGGGTGTGTGTTTTAAAGTCAGGCTGGCTGGAAGGATGGTGCTACAGTTAACTGATAGATGGGAAATCTAGGAGGAATAGGTTTGGAGAGGAAAATAAGTTTCTTTTTGAACACATGTATTAAGTTTGAGATTGCATGGGATATCTTTGCTGATATACCCATTAGACAGTCAATGACGTAGAATTGGACACTAAGAGTACAGTCCAGGCTGGAGATAGAAATTTTAATCAGTAAGAACATAACTATTTTAATCCTCATTTTGTTGATAAAATAAGGCAAAGCCAGAATGTCAAGCTAGCAGTATCTTTCACAAGAGCTCAAGCAATTAGGCTTGATGCTATATTGCCTCTCACGTACTAGGGGAATTCAGCAGAAGCTGTGGATAGAGCCAAGGTAAGCACCATAAAGGAAGTAGCATGTGGAGGAGATGGATCTCAAAGGGTGAATAGGACTGGACACGTAAAGATGGAAGGATGAGTGTTCCATACACAGAGAATAAGTAGCAGGAGCCAATCAAGAAATGAAAACATAGAACCTGTATTGGTATTTCAGAGTAAGCTGCAAAGAGAGAGTTGGTTTATCTTTTTGAAAAGACAACTTTTGGTTTTATTAATCTTCTGTATAGTTCTTTTGTTCTCAATTTCATTTAGTTCTGCTCTGATCTTAAGTTATTTCTTTTCTTCTGCTAGGTTTAGAATTAATTTGGTCTTCCTTTTCCAGTTCCTTGAGACAGTTTATTAGTTTGTTGATTTGTGAGCTTTCTGTCCTTTGGATGTGAGCATTTAATGGTGGGGGTGGGTAAACTCACAACTAATTGATGTGGAGCACACTGTATGGGGGAAGGGCACACTTGCAGCCCTGGCTTGGGCGAGGCAAAGGCATTATATGTAACCAAAATGTTTGTACCCGTGTAACATTCTGAAATTAAAAAAAATAAATAAATAAATAAGAGACAGTTGGAACCATAATATCGCAAGGAGACTATGGAATGAGAAGGGGACAAAGGACCTACTTTTAAGAGGTAGGAAGAGGAAGAGAAGACAGAAAAAGAATAGCCAAAGAAGGAAAAGAGAAACCACTTTCTTTGATATACAAAGAGACCTGAATAAATATACTTACTGAAGTTACCCTTATCTTCTACTAGTTTTATATCCCCCATATATCTCCTAGTGACTCCCTTAGAAATTTACCACCCCTAGCCAATACCCTTTATCCTGTCATTTCTTCTGAAATTTATCATCCTTTGTCTAAAAAGTATAAAAACATCTTGCTTTGGCCACTTCTTCAGACTTCACTGTCTTGTGAAGATCCCCATGTACAACTATTAATAATAATACTTGCATGCTTTTCTCCTGTCATTCTGGTTTCTAGATCCAGCCTAAGAGCCCACATAAGAGCAAAAAGGGGGGTAGGAGGTGGTCTCCGGCTCCCCTATAGAAGCCAAGAGTTGCAGCAGTAGAAAGAATTGCAAGGCGCCAAGCAAGGAGAATGAGCAGCTCATGCTTAAGATCCGAACTCCCCAATGCCTTACAGGCCAGGGTTTTTAAAGGCGGGGGTACATTTCAGGCAGGCAAAATTGTAAATCAATACATGGAGGTTATACATTGGCCTGGCAGGATATCCTGAAGTGGGGGGGCCCTATGGCTCATAGGCAGATTCAGAGATTCTTGGATTAGCAGAAAGGAATGTTAAGATAGGTGTGACAAGCCCTTTGTGGGAAATTTAGAACAAAGAATGATAGTCCGAACTGCAAATTCAGCAAGGGCCAGCAAGAATAGTCATGAGAAATCAAGCTCCTTCCCAATCCTAGAACACACAGAAGGCTCTATGATGGCACAGGACTTCCCATTTAGTATGGGGTAAAGCACTATATGCAATTTTATTTAATCTCTAAAGAAAGGGTGACGCCAACTAATATCTCAGTTACAATGGAAACAGAAAAAGTTTGTTTCATCACTGAGACTCTATTTACAAAAGCAGGAAGGCTATTTGGGTGGACCCTGTGCATAGACAAAAGTTTACATAATCTGTTCTCCTCCAAAGGAACAAGCTGCAAATAAACTATACAAAACACCTGTCTTATGAGATGTAAGCCAAAGTCTCCCAAGGGCTTTGACAATACTAGGGCCTAGCAGAATGGACAAAAGGAGAAGGCATAGTAGGAGAAATTCTACAGGAAAGTCCAAATTCAATTCCTATCTTTATAAAGGTAAGATAAGCAAACCCAGTTACCTGAAGACAATTAACCCCAACTGGCAACAAGAGAACAACTACTGTGAGTCCAAGAGCCAAAATACACAAAGGTCCTGCAATGAGGGTAGTGTTGGGGAACAGGGAAGCTGGATGGGGGTAGAGGAGCTTGGTTGGTGGGGGGATAGGGACTAGAAGGGGAAAGGAACTCAGCACTGACAGAGCCCTGCCCAGTGGTCAAGGCACCATGAGGACCTCTTGGGCATGGACCAAGGCCCCTGACTACCCCAAACACAGGTACCAGGTACCATATACATACAAGATGTAGCGGCCAGGCACGGTAGCTCACGCCTGTAATCCTAGCACTCTGGGAGGCCGAGGCAGGAGGAACACTTGAGGTCAGGAATTCCAGACCAGCCTGAGCAAGAGTGAGACCTCGTCTCTACTAAAAATAAAAAACATTAGCCGGGCTGGTGGTGCGTTCCTGTAGTGCCAGCTACTTGGGAGGCTGAGGCAGAAGGATCCCTTGAGCCCAGGAGTCTGAGGTTGCTGTGAGCTAGGCTGACCAGCATTCTAGTCTGGGTGACAGAGCGAGACTCTGTCTCAAAAAAAAAAAAAAAAAAAAAAAAAGATTTAGGGCCCCCTTCCTCCTTAACCTACTGTTCCTCAGGCTCATTTTTCTGCTCAAACAATTCATCACAGATGTGAAGTAGAGCCCCAAGTCTCAGTTTACAGCTTATGTTCCTCTTATTCTTCTGTTCTTCTTCCTCCACAAACTCTAAACTTCGTCCACAGATATCTGCTATCTACATACGTCAATAGAGTTCCAAATCTATATCTTCATTTCGCACTGTCCTCCTTAGCTTCAAACCCATATGTCCAATAGTCTGCTAGATTTCTCCACTTAAATATCATTCAGGTACCTCAAATTTAGCATGTAAAAAGTTAAAACCATTGAAATGTCTTAAAACATAAATAGTTATACATGGCTTAACAACAGGGATACATTCTGAGACATGTGTCCTTAGGTGATTTTATCCTTGTGTGAACATCACTGAGTGTATTTACACAAACCTAGATGATATAGTCTACTACACACCTAGGCTATATGGTATAACCTATTGCTTCTAAGCTACAAACTTGTATAGCATGTTACTATACTGAATACAGCAGGCAATTGCAAAACAATGGTAAGTATTTGTTTATCTAAACATATCTAAACATAGAAAAGGTAGAGTAAAAATACAATATTATAATCTTATTGGACCACTGTTGTATATGCAGTCTGTCATTGACTGAAACATTGTTATAAATAACACAATTGTATTCTACTTGTTTACCCAGAAATAATTCTTGACAAAATCTCCCTCAATGTTCTATTTTATTCATTTATTTATTTATTCATTCATTTATTTATTCATTTATTTATTTTTGAGACAGAGTCTCACTCTGTTTCCCCGGCTAGAGAGCAGTGACATCATAGCTCACTGCAACCTCAAATTCCCAGACTTAAGCGATCTCCTGCCTCAGCCTCCCAAGTAGCTGACTCTACAGGCTTGTGCCACCATGCCTGCCTGGCTAATTTTTTCTATTTTTAGTAAAGATGAGGTCTTGTCCTTGCTCTTGTTGGTCTCGAACTCCTGACCTTAAGGGATCCTCCTGCCTCCGCCTCCCAGAATGCTAGGATTACAGACATGAGCCACTGCGCCCAGTCTCAATGTTTTATTTTATTCTTCTTAGAGTTACCAAATTATTACTATTTTTCATTTTGGCCTAGAATGAAAAGTTCTACAACTCTTTGCTAAATAAAGGAATGTTAACATTATTTGTAATAGCAAAAAAATTGGAAACAGCTTAAATATTTTTTTCTGTAGATTTAAGGCAATCTCAATCAAAATCTTAGAAGGTAGAAAGGTGGGGATGTGTGTGTATGTCTGTGTGTGTGTGAAAATTGACAAGCCGACCCTAAAATTTATACGGAAATGCAATGGGCAAGAAATAGTCAATATAATCTTACAGTCTTAGAGTTGAAGGATATGCACTACCAGATGTCAAGATTTATAGGCCAGGTATGGTGGCTCATGCCTGTTATCTCAGCATTTTGGGAGACCAAGGCAGGAGGATCACTTGAGGCCAGGGGTTTAAGTCCAGCCTGGGCAATATAGCAAGACCCCATCTCTACAAAAAAAATGTTTTTAATGAAATAAAAAGACGTGTTACAAAATTACAGTCTAAGACAGTGAAGTAATGGTGCAAGGATGGACAACTTAACCCATGGAACAGAGGTCCAGAAACAGACCCACATATTATAGATACTTGTTTTATGACAAAGGAGACATTGCAGGACAGTGGGGGAAAGGATTATTTCACTAGGAAAAATCATCCAAAGTTTAGAAATGTTTCAAAGAAAAGGGAACAGACCCAGCCAAGGATTAACTATTCAGGACAATATACTTTTGTTTGACTCGTTATCTATTATTTTTTTTTTTTCAGCTTAGACTGCAGTTCACATCACTCACCTCAGCAGTCTAACATGTGCTGTAATTGAATGTCATCACTGGCTGCCTGTCCCCCACCCCGCTCCCACCAAGCCCCGGGGCTACCCAGCCACACTGCCCAGCATAGGAGTACACCTCATCCCCCTGGCCTCACAGTCATCAAAAAGCTTTATGTATCATTGATTAAAGGTTAAAACCCTATGAAATCACATGTTAATCTGTAGATTTTTATCCTGTAATGATGCAAAGGATTTCTGATTAGTAGGAAAGGTTATAATAGTATTACTGTCCTACAGAACATTAACCAGTTTTACATCTAACCTAACACTCTCATTCTAACATTCTTTTTTCAAATGCCTATAAATACCTGTGATATTTAATTTTATGTATCAACTTCACTGGGTCACAGGGTGCCCAGATATTTGGTGAAACATTATTCTGGGTGTGTTCGTGAAGATGTTTCTGGATGAGATTAACATATGAATCAGTAGACCCAGGAACACAGATTGCCCTCCTCAATGTGAATGGGTCTCATCCAATCAGTTAAAGGCCTGAAAGAACAAAGAGGCTGAGTAAGAGGGAATTTCTCTCTGTCTGACTGTCTTTGAACTGGGACATTGGTCTTTTTTTCCTTGCCTTTGGACTTGAACTGAAACATGGGCTCTTCCTGATGGAGCCTGCTGGCTTCTAGACTGGAACTATATCATTGGCTCTTCTGGGTCTCCAGATTGCTGGCTGCAGATCTAGGGACTTTCAGCCTCCATAATTGCATAAGCCAATTCCCTTATTTTCTCTCTCACTGTGTATATGTATGTGTGTGTATATACACATACATATATATATATATATATATGTGTGTATATATACATATACATATATATATACACACACTCACATGTACATCGATTAATAAATTTATTAATGGTAGGAAAAATAAATACCAATACCAATAGATATATATGGTAAACATATGTAAACATATACATATAGAGAGAGAGAGAGACAGAGAGAGACAGAGATCTCCTATTATTCTGTTTCTCTGAGAACCCTAATACGATGTCTAATTTCCTCAAATGCTCTTTGAACATACTGTATCATCCTCCTGGTTTCCTCATTAATGAATTAAATAAATCTTTGACATGTGTTCATTCTATATTCTTATAAGAATCTTATTAGCCTTTTGAAAATTATACTTTGACAGTGTTTTCAACAAAAGGTGCTGAATTAATTGGATAACCATATAGGGGAAAAAATGTATCTTGGCTAGGAACAGTGGCCCACACCTATTATCCTGGCACTTTGGGAGGCCGAGGTGAAAGGATCGCTTGCGGCTCAGAGTTTGAGACCAGCTTGAGCAACATAATAAGACCCCATATCTACAAAAAATACAAAAATTAATGGGGCATGGTAGCGTGCCTATAGTCCCAGCTACTCAAGAGGCTGAGGCAGAAGGATCCCTTGAGCACAGCAGATCGAGGCTATAGTGAGCTATGATGATGCCATAGGGTCTCAAAAAAAAAGAATCTT
>RJWJ010027149.1:0-22450 GCA_004363605.1 Indri indri
TGCGTGTAAGCACGTGTAGCTTATCTTAATTTTACTGGAACATTAAGTAGGCTTTGTGGGAACTGAGAATTAATGCATGTTTTCTAGTAACCCGAAGGTGTTAGGAAAGATCAATACTTCTGTGTGCATTTATGAGTATCTGGTAGGGACCCACCATGTCTGGGTGTTTTGTGACAGACAGAGGATTCTGAAAGGCGACTGGTCCTCTACCTAATAGCTTTGTTGACTTCCTCGTCCTACAGGATGAATTCCAGACTCATGATGCTGAATTTAGGGCCCTGCCTCCATTGGCACCACCTAACTCCTCTTGTCCTTTCTTCATTCCAACTCTTTGTCCCAGTTGGAGTCAACCTGTCACTGTTCCGAGCAATCCATGCTTGTTCAGCCTCCTGTCTTTCATCTCCTTCCCTCTCCTCCTAGCTAAGAACCTCCCCCTCAGCCACCAAGGCTCGTCTCCATAGTCCAGATTCTGAACTTGCAGCTTGCGCCTTTCCTGGAATTTCCTCCTCCGCATCCGTAAGGCAGCGCAACTTACCCTCAGCGTGATGTCCGTGGAAGAGTATTATGACTCTCGTCGTTGAGTCTATGACTGCCACTGGTGCATACATTTTTCAAAAATAGTGTGCCCTGCTTCCCTGGTGCCCAGCTGGTGCCTGGCATACGGCACCTGTCCAGACGATGTTCCTGATGATGTTCGTTTGGCGACTGGCTGACTCAGTGTTGCCTGTATTGCAGCCTACCTTTAGTATTTTTAAAGACTCAAAATAAGGAGACGTGTGGCCATAGGCGAAGAATTTATAGGAGGAAAAGGCATCAAAAAGCAGAGAGAGAATGAATTCGTGGAGAATAGGCTCAGAAAGGAAGGAACGGGCAGGTCGTCCTAGTCTGTTTCCTGCTAACGTAGCAGAAATACCACACGCTGGGTAATTTACAAAAACGGAAGTTTATTTGGTTCTGGAGGATGGGAAGTGCGAGAGCGTGGCACCAGCGTCTGGCAAGGGCCTTCCTATGGCAGGAGGCATCACACGGCGAGGACAGAGAGAAAATTCTTTTCCCAGGAGCCAACTCCTGCAGTCACCAAACACTCCAGAGATAACAGCATTCATCCATGCCATTAGTCACCTCTTAAACATCCACCTCTGAAAGGTCCCTCTCAACATTGTTACAGTGGCAGTTAAATTTCAACATGAGTTTTGGAGGGGGCAGGCAAACCTTAGCACAAGTGAAGGTCACCCATGCAGGACCATAAAGATAACTCCTATCAAAGTCCCAGAAGAGAATTCCTTCCTCCAGAGTGCCTACTTAGGACAATAGCATGGAAATTTCTGGGCTTGGTATTAGAACAGTAGGCCCTTTCAATAGATTATAGTGGTTTGGAGGTTGAATTAAATAAGTAGCACCACAGTACATTCCACCATCTGTAAAAGAGATTAAGTGGGGAGCTCAATACCATGATGGGCTCCCTGAAAACAGACATCGCTACAGCAGATACTAACGTCATCGTAATCATGGCTCCTCTCACATGGAATGCTTACTAGGTGCCAGGCAGTTTGCTACTGTTTCGCATACATTGTTTCCTTTGCTGTCATTTAGTCTGTCAACAATCATATAAAGCAGGTATTATTATCTCAGCTTTCTGCCAGATAGGGAAGCTGAGGTTCATAGAGAAAAAAACAATGTGTCCAGGCTGGTAAATAATGGAACCAGGGTGCAAATTCAGGATCATTTGTCTCCAAAACCACCGTGGGGACGCCGTGTCAATAGAGAAGGAACTCCAGATCTGTGTGTGTGTGTGCATGTGTGCGCGTGCGTGCGCCTATGCTAGGTCTTGGTGGCATACAGGTCTATAACCACAGCCTTTGTTTCCACAGTGTTCTGTCACCTGTGGTGAGGGAACGGAAGTGAGGCAGGTCCTCTGCAGGGCTGGAGACCACTGCGACGGCGAGAAGCCCGAGTCGGTCAGGGCCTGTCAGCTGCCTCCCTGCAATGGTAGGTGTGACACTCACTGACTTCACTGCTCTGATAATGTTTTTAAACCTCAAAAAGCAGAATTTCCTTTTAGGATAAGCTATGCAATTTACATTTGCTTATTGGGAAATAACCAAAGAAGAACACCCAGGCAATATCAGCCTAATATGGGTCTTTAAGGTCAGTATTTGAGGCAACGTCCTACACCATTTAATTATCACAACTGCTGCAGCCCCGCCATTCCTCTCAGTGGCGACGCTGGGACGAGGGCCAGGCTGTGTGCATATAGATCCCGTCCATTTGAGTTTCTCGCGGGGACTTCTTACTCTTTTCCTGTTACATTCTTTAACTATAACTGGACATCATTAATCAAATGCATAACATTGCAGGAGGTTTCGAAATACTTTTCTGAAGTTATTCAATTTAGACATGCGGATGATAAATGTCGCCCAGCTCTAAAGCCATTTCCAGTGACTGGCCATCCATATACCGGCTGACTTCAAAATAGCCACCTTGCACAGATGCCCAAATTTATCATCTGCCTGGCCTGCCAACTTGCTGTATTGCAAAAGCAGAACGTATTCTTTGTTTTACAATATAAAGCAAGTTGCTGTTTTACAAGAAGCAAAATATATTGGATGGTTTCGGTCCCTACCGCTCTGTCTCCTTCCTCCCTTCCTGTTGCTCCCTGCCCGCGTCCGTCTCTGTGCTCCGTCTCATCCTCCGTCTCTCTCTCATCTTTGGTGTCCGACTTGCTCTCTGGCTCTCACGTGCTGTCTCTTGCTGCCGGTATGTGGCTCACTTTCTCTGTGTCTGTCACAGGTGCTTTCTGGGCCTCACTCTCTCTTCTTGTCCTCCCTGCCTCCCTCCCTCCTCGTCTCCCTCTTTCTCTCTCTCCACCCTCCTCATCCCTCTCCATGTCTGTCCCATTCTGCTTCTGTCTCTGTGTCTCCATCTCTCCCACCTCTGTCTCTCCCCTGTCTCTCACCTTCCCCACTGTCTTAGTTCATTGCAGCTGCTATGACAAAAAATCTTAGCCCTGAGTAACTTAGTAAAAAAAACACAGAAATTTGTTGCTCACAGCTCTGGAGGCTGGAAAGTCCAAGAGCAAGGCGTCAGCAGATTTGGTGTCCGGTGAAGGCTTCCTGGATGGTTCCTCGTTGCTTTGTCCTTACATGGTGGAAAGGGCTGGAGAGTCCTTCAAGCCTCTTTATTAAGGTGCAAATTCCATTCACAAAGGCTCCACCCTCATGATCTAGTCACCTACCCAAGGCCCCACCTCTTAATACCATCACCTTAGGGGTTAAGTTTCAATATATGAATTCAAGGGGACACAAATATTCAGATTGTAGCACCCCCCTTTTTTCCGTCCCAGCCCCTTTGTTTCTACTCCTCCGCCTCTGTTTTATTCCCTGTGTCTGACTCTTTCTCCCCCATCTCTGTCTTTCTTCCTGTCCTCTCCACTGGCCTGCCTTTTGCTATCCCTATCTTACTCCCTCTCCCCAGGTCCATCTGTCTGTCTGTCTCTCTCCCTCCCCCCCCATCTGTCTGTCTCATTCTCTCTTCCCTGTCTCACACTTTCCCTTCCTTCCCTCCTTTCCTGGCCCACCCATTCCCCTCCACAACCTCCTTCTAAAATGTAGTTCTCCCAAATCCATGCCAGGGACCACCCTGGACATGGATTTGACATACTAGTGAGACTCAAGATTAAAGAAGTTGCTTTTTCCTTGGCCTCCAACACCATAAGTGAGCCATTGATTCAATATTGACATCTGCCAAATGGTACTTTTGTTGTTGTTGTTGTTGTTGTCGTTTTGGTCAAAATTGGTAAGGCACTGTCTTATCAAATGTTTTGTTTTTGGAAGAAATTTTGGGCTTATGTCTTTTTAAGTCTTATAAAGTATTTCATTGTAAATTTTCATTCGAAATGTGTGGTGGCAAGAAGTAGGACCATGAGAGGGAGACATAGGACTTACATAGTTAATCATTTTACTTTAGAAAAGTATATTTAAAAGCTCAAAACACAAATCAAAGCCTAAAGGAAAAACTTTACCCAGTTAGAAGCTTTAAGGTTTACTGTCACTATAAAATTTCATTCTTATCTAGTCACTACTTTTAGGAATAAGCTTTATTGATCTTAAGAGCTGGGACAGCTAATTATTTCTGCAGATGTGCCCAGAGGTCAGCAAGAATTATCTTGATTCTCTTCTTTTACCTAGAAGAAAATGTTTTTATTGTACAAACCAAGGAGCTACAAACCATGGCATAACTACATTAGGGATTCAACATTCATTTTAGCTGCTGTACTGCTCTGAAATCTAAGCCCAAAGGCCAATTGTGAGAGTTCTAGAAGGTTACATATTTCTACCATATTTCAATAAAATAAGAAGTATTTTCCATCAGAGTCTCAAACTGCTGTTAAAATCCAATGGCTTTTTCAGACCATGTGTGGAACCCTTTTTCTGAACTTCTTATAATGATTGGGGAATGGAGCAAAAAAGCTGAAAAGTTTTCTTAATTTTAAATACTGATTTTGTCATGGGACTTCATCTCATTGGCCCTATTTCTTTTTTTTTTTTTTTTTTTTTTGAGATGGGGTCTCACTATGTTGTCTAGGCTGGACTTGAACTCCTAGGCTCAAGCAATCTTCCTGTCTTAGCCTCTTGAGTAGCTGGGATTACAGGCAAGTGTGACCATGCCTGGCATTGGACCCATTTTTATTGTACTATTTAATTTTTTGCCTTTACGCTCTTCCCATCTATCCCTATGCAAATTACTATAAAGTTGACATATTCCTTTTCTCCTATTTGTTTTTTCTCAGAATATCTCTTCCTTTTCCTCCTCCACACAGAAGTATATTCTGGCCCTAACGAGACCCAGGCTACGAACAGGTCTCTGCAATGCTAAAGTGTTCACACTTAGATACAGTAGAGTCTCACATGGACTCCTATAACTCAGAGCGAACAGGCCACACTCTGAGAGGGGCCTCAGAACAGGAGTCAGGAAAAAGACTACAGGGTCTACTAAGGTCTTCTCATTCTACGGCTGAGAGCCTTAAACATATAGAAAGAAGACATCTTCCTTCCTTCCTCCCTCCCTCCCCTTTCCATCTTTTTTCTTTTTCTTTTTCCTTTTTTTTTTTTTGAGACAAGGTCCCACTCTGTCACCCAGGCTGGACTACAGTGGCATGATCATAGCTCACTACAGCCTCAAACTCCTGGGCTCAAGCAAGCCTCCCACTTCAGCCTCCCGAGTTGCCAGGACTACAGGCCTGAGGCATGAGCCATCGTGTCTGGCAAAATTTTTTTTATTTTAACATATAGGCATAGAAAATGTAATTCACAAATGATGAGGAATTGAGATTTGAGGTAAATTCCATTAATGAAATTCTCAGGTATTCACAACATAAGTAGATGATGACCTTAGTAGCTAATATGAAATATTTAAACACAACATACTATTAATATGTGATAGACCTGTAAATGTCAAGCAAATATGAGTCGTACCACAATTTGGGAAGTGGACACAGTATTACCAACCCCAACAAAGCTGGCAATTTTGGCCTTCCCATGGCTTTGCCAACGGACTCTCCTTTTCCTTTTTTTCAATCTTTGGAAAAAGAATTTTTCAATGTCTTCGGCAAGGTATGTAGTAGGTTTCTTACCTAGCGATATAGTGTTATCCAATAATATGCTGTAATTTTAAGTGATTCTATTACATAAATGCCACAATTTACAATTCCTTGTTTTTATTAATTGGACGTGGGATAAGTATTTCTGTTTTGCACATCTCCAGGAATGCTGTTATATGCATTGGCTTTGCGCCATTCCATACAAGATGCCCTAGGATGACTGAAAATAAGTAAAAATTAACGTTTTTATGAGCTCAATATTTGGGTTATTTGAAATCTAGTTCTTATACCCTAAAGTCAACAAAATTTTAAAATAATATGTATACATACATGTGTCAGGTGTTTTATGAGCGTTACTTTAGATGTTATCAAGTGTTTTATGAGTGTTCAGGACCCTTTAAACTTGAAATGTTATCAATCCGATGAAATTAAATTTAAGAATTCTGAATTCTTCATAAGAAAGTTGACACACTTCACACAAATCTGTGCTTTCGAATAACAAATAACAGGAGAATATTCAATGGTAAACATGGAACTATTATAATATATTCAAGCTGGAGTTTATTCTTTTGATCAAAATGATATTTTCATTTTTCTTTGGATAATACGTTTTTAAGATTTATTTTATTCCAACAGGTCTTTGGTATTTATTTCGATTTTAAATTTAAATGTAATATAATGATTACTCTGTCAGAAAGCCAGAAATATAATACAAAAAAAACAACAAAATAGATGCCCCTTCATATCCTAAGATTTAACCGCAAGGTTAAATAAATCCTATTTTCTCATTCTGAAATCAGATATATGTTCCTACTTGGAAGAAAAAATACCCTTGGAGATGTGAAGACTCTTGATCGTAGTATTAAAATGGAGGTCCTCCCAAGTACGCGGTAGATAAAGAACTACTTACTTCAGTGAATTCATCCTAATGTTCATATTTTTAATGCAAAGGCTCATCTGGACAACTCCCATCAATGTCAGATTTCACTTATTTTTTCCATCCTTTTAACGTTTACCTGTGCATATTACTTTGTTTTCCTTTAACGTTTGCAGATGAACCGTGTTTGGGAGACAAGTCCATATTCTGTCAAATGGAGGTGCTGGCACGATATTGCTCCATCCCAGGTTATAACAAGTTATGTTGTGACTCATGTAGCAAGCGCAGTAGCACCCTACCGCCGCCGTACCTCCTAGAAGCTGCCGAAGTGCACGACGATGTTATGTTTAACCCAAGTGACCTCCCTAGATCTCTCGTGATGCCTACATCTTTGGTTCCATATCATCCAGAGACCCCTGCTGAGAAGAAATCTTTGAGTAGCATCTCTTCCGTGGGAGGTCCAAATGCATATGCTGCTCTCAGGCCAGACAGTAACCCCGATGGTGCTAACCTACCCCAGAGGAGAGCTCGGCAAGCAGGAATTAGGACTGTGAGGCTGGCCTCAGCGCCATCCTCTCCACCCACCAAGAGTGGCCACCTCAACTCAGCTTCTCAAATGGCCGCTGCTTCCTTCCTTGCAGTCCACGATGCCATAGGTGCTTCTACTCAGTCAAGAACCTCAAAGAAAGATGAAAAGATTGTTGACAAGAGACATCCAGTAAGATCATCTGCTTTAGAAAGATGAGAGAGTGAACCCCAAAGCCTAGAAATCAGAGGGGAACCTGAACGAGTTCCCTCTCCCCGTGGTGCATACGCTTGTTTAAAGTGGAAATCTCCGTCGATCACCAACTCGTTTTATCTGTAAGTGGAAGAACAAAAAGTGCTGGTTCACTTTCTAGTTGCTTTCATCCTCCCGTCGTTCTGCATTGACTCGTTTACCAGAATTCATCGGAAGAAAGCACCAAAGATTATCAACAGGAGAAAAATAAGTTGCTAAGTGTGTCGGTCACTCTCTGAAGCAGAAAAGGGCCTGGAACCGATTGTGCATATCAGCTGATTTTTGTGTTTGTTCGTTTTAAAAAAAATTACAGTAAAAATAAAAAAGAGATACCAATGGTTTACACTTTAAAAAGAAATTTTGGAAACGGAGCAAAGAATTCTTAGACTTGTATCCCTATTTATCTATATTAGAAATATTGTATGAGCAGATTTGCAGCCGTTGTGTAAATACTGTATATTGCAGAAATCAGTATTATTTTAAGAGATGTGTTCTCAAATGATTGTTTACTATATTACATTTCTGGATGTTCTAGGTGCCTGTCGTTGAGTATTGCCTTATTTGACATGCTATAGGTTGACTTTCGAAGCAGAATATTACAAAGGAGAAGTTAGAATCACAGCTACTGACAATGCAAAGGGTTTTGTTGTATGGTTTTGTTGAATCAACAATGTGATATACCCAAATCATAGATAAAGAAAGAAACAGAGAAGCTACAGATACACAGATCTCAGCTTACCTATTGCCTTCTGAGAGGATTGGTGTTCTAGTATTCTTGTGGTCACAGGGAACAGAGAACAGTTAATGAACCCGTGCAAGACAAAACTAAAACCCTTTTACCAGGACCTCATAGGTGCCAGTGAGGTGCTCTATGTTCTTGTGTTGTATTTTTTTTTTAAATTTTACCATTGTTGATATATACAAACAGTTATACTGAATGTACTGTAATAATCACAAAAATGTTTTGGGATGACTTGTTTGTATGTTGGTAGCTGAGAAAAGTATCAGTCTAGATTGAAATTCGAGTATAATAGGGCTTTGGGGCTTTGGAGGCAGGATCAAGAAAGCATTTGTCAATGGTTGAGATATTTATTTTCCACATGGTTCATATTCAAATGTTCACAACCACAATGCATCTGACTGCAATAACGTGCTAGTAATTTATATCAGTGATCACCTTGCTCACAGCAAAGCCAGAAATGCTCTCTCCAGGGAGTAGATGTAAAGTACTTGTATATAGAATTCAGAACCGAAGATATTTATTAAAAGTTGATTTTTTTCCTCGATAGTATTTTTATGTACTAAATATTTACACTAATATCAATGATATATTTTGGTAAACTAGAGAGACATAATTATAGATGCATGCTTTGTTCTGTGCATAGAGGAGAAATTTAAACAAACTACCACAGCCAACTCAAAGAGCTAAAATTGAACACATTTGATGTTATTAAAACATTTTGCATTTTTAAAATAGTTGATATTAAGTTGATGACTTGTTCCCCCTCAAGGAAACATAAAATTGCATGGACTCAGCCAGCTGTTTAATGAAATAGTGAATTAGAAACACTCTTAAAAGTATGTGAAAGAGATAAATCCTTCATGAATTATAAGTAAAAGGGAAAAGAAAGATAATGTTTTTGAGGTCAATACCTGAGCTATCTAAAGATATGCTATGCAAACTAAAATGTAGATATGTTAACCTCTCAAAGCACAGAATATACAAGAAAGTTTGCATTTGAACCATCGTAAACTAACAGCTTTTAAACTATTGACTCTATACCTCTAAAGAATCGCTGCTATTTTGTGCAAGAATTTTGAAGGTCAAATGAATTAGGTTAATTCCAGATAGTAAAACAATCCCTGAGCCTTAAGTAGAAGTCTTTTTTTTTTTTTCCTAAAAATTTCCCTAGAATAAAATTCTCTCTAGTTTACTTGTGTGTGCATGCGTCTGGTCCACAGGGAAATACAGAGAAAGATGGTCACACACATACACCTCCCATAAAGGTAAGATGTACATGTTCGTTATACTTCTGACCTTTGAGCTTTCTTTTCTACTAAGCTAAAAATTCCTTTTTATCAAAGTGTACACTACTGATGCCGTTTGTTGTATTGGGAGCACGTAGCAATAAAAATGTTAACAAAAATATCAATTTGGCTCTATCTAGATTTTGTCATTAGGTTCATCACAGAGTAATAGCAACATGTCCTTCCTTCCTGCAAAATAAAATGCCATCAAATTCCTTTGGTCCTTGTACTTTCTCGAAAGACTTAAATAAAGAGACAGTATCTCCTGTTTTCACATAAGGGTGCGCCATGGTATTTTTTAGAAAACAAAATAAAGACAAAATAAGAGGTTGTGGGAGGTGGCTTTCTGCTTAAATCTGTCCTGTTGAAGTATGAAGAGGACGAGAGAAGATGCTGATAATGCCAGTATTTATGAGAAGGAAAAGGGAGACTTCTACGTTTAAAATGTGCAGTCTCAGAATGGTTTTAAATAAAAGCTGCCCTCCCATTTTGGACCTTGATCACCTGAGGATTGGTGGAAACTCATCACTGAAGACTCGGAGCATGGGGACAAGGGAACATCGCAGTGGAAGGTCTTTTTTATGTCGCAGGGATGTGCTATCGTGCAGTGGTTTCTGGTTTGAACCGCAGAGGCGGACGACTCAGGCTTGAACTCCGCCTGCCACCTCATACCCAAATGGCCTTGGGTAACCTCGCTCGTGTGATGCCTAAATTATAGAAAAAGAAGAAAACAGAGACACCGCGGATATACAGATCTCAGCTTACCTGTTGCCTTCTATTCTTAGAATTAAAAGGAATGAAACCTCGAATTTGAGTTACCTCATCTGCAAATGGGAGGCAAAACTGTCTCGTTATTATGTGATTGCTATGAAAAATGAGATGATTTAAGTCAAGCTGTTACCATAGTTCCTAACACATAATAGCTCACAGTAAATATTAAGTACTAATATTAAGTCATTGTCCTTGTCCTCAGTATCTTCATTATGTAACTGAACCACAGCTTTCCTCTAGGGTCCACAGCTAGTTTGAATCATGGTCACTGTGTCTCATTGAGGGTGGTAAACATGATTTCAGGAATTTAAAGACAAACAATTTAGCTTTAAAAATGTATAGGATGAACTCATTAAAAATGATCACTAGGCCGGGCGCGGTAGCTCACACCTGTAATCCTAGCACTCTGGGAGGCCGAGGAGGGTGGATCGCTCAAGGTCAGGAGTTCGAGACCAGCCTGAGCAAGAGTGAGACCCCGTCTCTACTAAAAAATACAAAGAAATGATCTGGACAGCTAAAAATATAAATATATATATATAAGCTGGGCATGGTGGTTCATGCCTGTAGTCCCAGCTACTCGGGAGGCTGAGGCAAGAGGATCGCTTGAGCCCAGGAGTTTGAGGTTGCTGTGAGCTAGGCTGACGCCATGGCACTCTAGCCCAGGCAACAGGGCAAGACTCTGTCTCAAAAAAAAAAAAAAGATCTCCAGTCATTGATTTTGAAGAATTTTAGCTAATTATGGTCACTGTCCCTTTGCAAGCAATAAATAGTCAAACTAAGGGACTGGGTATTAATTATGTATTTCTGCAAAGGTGGTCCATGGTACAATAATGCCCCAAACAACAAATGTGTTGCTCATATAGTTACGTTAATACACTTTGCAGAAATATCAACAACAAAAGTCATTCTCCCATACACATTTTACCTTTCTTCATGAAGAAGCTACTTAAATATATAATGTCAAAGAAAAAAGCAATTGAAAAGTGATGACAACATGGCTAAGCCAAAGAAGTCTTAAACAAAGAAAAAGAGATTGTTAAAACTACTTAAAATGCAGTAAAATATAAAAACAGCCCTAGGGTGAACAGGCAATATATCAACATATCAATATCTCAATATGTCAACACAGAAACATTCACTTTGGGCCCAGATACTTTTGGACAATTCACTTAGAGCCAGAGACAAAATGTAAAAGTTCATTAAAATACTGCCTACCCAGCAAAGAAAGTGTAATGTACTAAAATGGATTTGACATCATAAACACAAATTATGAAAGAAAAGAAGGAACTATAAATTCTGCAAAGTCATCACAGAATTTACCTAAGAATTAGAATTACTCCTTAAACTCCCCCCATCCTGCTAAATGACAGGTGTGTAAAAAGTTGCTCACCTCCTTTGCGGCAGCAAACTTCCTGCATTAGAACTGTTGCTTAGAAAGGCTTATTTTTCAGCCAATTCATAGTTTCAACTAAATCGTTGATGCATTAGCTTTCGACTGTTGGATTGTTAACAATTTACCTGGGACTGAGCAGTGTTGGTTTTTGTTGACGTTTTTTTAATCTACCAAAGCCCCAAAGTTTTCCGATGTCAAGGAGAGAACAATCGTTCACAGCCAAGTGTTACTCTTACGTATATCATCAATCTTACTATCCTGCTGTGTAGGATTCTCTAGAAGTTGAAACCAAAATAATAAAGCTTTTCTACAATCTGCTACTGAATAAACAAATGTGCTAAAATTACAAATACATCCACACAAGGAACAATTAACTTCAGATGAGATATTTGGAGCCTTACAAGCAGAAACTCCCACTAGTAGTTCAAGGGTGAAAAACAAATTTCTCCATGGTGGAAGATATGAGGACAGCTGGTCTGCTTTCCATTCCTGTGACAAAATGATAAGATTCCTAAATTTCACAAGAAGTTACGGTGCCCTAGTTAAGAGCGTGGGCACTAAAGCCGCATTGCTGGTTTGCATCTGATTCTAAAGTCAACTAATTGTGATCTGGAGGATTAACTTAATGTACCTAAGCCTCGCTTCTTTTATCTGTAAAAGGAGGATGATAACAGTACACGCTTCATGGGGCTGTTTAAGCAAAAAAATAAAAAAAATTGATAATTCAGGGAAAGCAACAAACACAGTGCTTGACAGGCCTTAAGTGTTCAACAAAGGTTTGCCCTTGTTATTTTTTTCTCCAGAAAAATCAATTTTTAAAAGTATTTATCTTTTTATGGATGATCAAAAGATCCAGTTTGAATATTCTAAACCAAGGTCACAATTTTCACAAAGTCGCGTCTGCCCCAAAGTATCCTATGTGCCCAGAGGAAGGTGGAACACAAGAATGGAAGGGGAGAGTGACATAAAGTATGTGTGTCCTGCAATAGTTCTCCTTTCGTAATAGGCACAACATGGCAAGTGGCTCCTAAGATTAAGGCAACTGCTTTTTACGTGGTGGCGTCATGCACCACGAGGTATTGTCCACAGACTTGCTGCTACCAAATCTTTTTCCATGGGCAACATACTTTCCTCTGTCTCTTATGAGCTCTTACAAAGTTAATCCCCAAATCTCTTGTGTGCAAGCCTTCACACCCGTACCAAACCACAGACACATTCACATGTGTCTGGTGAGCATCTTACCTCTGCTGTTACAACTGTAGGTCGGCATTTCCAAAACCAAGTGATGACCGTCCTTCCAGGAAACCTCATTCTACGCCCTCTGTTCTGTGTTCCTCACCAGACTCAGCGTCACAGAGAACCAACCACACTTTCTCACTACCATCCTTTTCCTTGTCTTTTGCTCTGAATATTTAATCAGCCCCCTTGTCCCGCTGATTTCACTTCGAAAATCTCTCTTGCATCTGTTCCCTCCTTTTTGTCCTCATTGTCTCTGTCCATCAGGCTCCAACCGTAGCTATCACGATTGCCTTGTAATTGCTTCCATCTGTGTGGGGGTCTCATCCTTCTCCAACTTTATACTCACCCTGCCATCAGATGCTCTTTCATGTGTATCACTGCCCTACCAAAGCCATGCCACGCCAACTCAAAGCGCATCCGTTGCTCTTTCTGTCACGTCTCGGGGTCCTTATTGAATTTTTTATGCTCCTGGCTTAAAAAGTCCCATCTCAGCCCTTTCTGTTTTTGCATTCGTGTTGTTAACCATAGGTGTGGAAGCCCCCATAAAATGAGCTCCTTTCTCCCCTATCTGCTATCTCGTGAATTTGATTTTAGAGAAGGAAAGGACCATTTCTCAAGCTTTGCATACCCAGAGTCTTGCACCCCTGGTAGATGTTTTTTGAATAAGTGAGCAAATACCTGCCTAACCATTCCTCACAATAGGCACAATTTCCTTTCATCTCTTGTTTTTACTTACTTCTCATGCAGTTCTTCCCTCAAGAGGTTTACTTGACCAGGGATTACTACCTTGTTAATTCCGGTTAAGGTAATTATTTCCAAAAGGTAAGTTAAAATAGTCCAGAAACCTGGTGGCCCTATTACGTGGAAATTTACAACCCTTATTTCGATCACGCTAGTAGCCTTTTTAAACCATTAGATGAAAAAGAAATGTATATGTGCTGCTAAATTCATTTAGATGAGGCTAGAGTCAGGGTGGTTGGAATAAAAACAATTTAGGGTTGAAATTATAGCCTGGAAGAGATTTCTAAATGCAGCGAGAAAGTGTGGTGATCTTGTCTGGTCTCATGTCTTTAAATACCATCTATTGGCTAGAAACTCCCAGATTTATTTCTCTAGTCCATATGGTCTCCCGAACTCCAGATTCACATTTATAACTGCTTGACATTTCCACTTGGATGACTAGTAGAAATTTATAAACTAACGAGTGCAAAACTGAACTCCTGTTTTCCCACCTTACTGGCCCCCAACCTGTTTGATCTAGAATTTTCGTTCCTTCCAGTGTCTCAGGACCAAACCATAGAGTTTCCCATGAATCCTTATATTAGTTTTATATTGCTGCTGTAACACATTACCACACACTTAGTGGCTTAAACAATACCAATATTGTCTTACAGTTCTGCAGGTCTGACACAGGTCTCGGTGGGCTAATATCGAGGTGTGAGCAGGGCTGCATTCTCTTCTGGAAGCCAGAGTTGGAGAATCCCTTGCCTTGCCTTTTCCAGGTTCTAGCAGCTGCCCACAGTCCTTGGCTCGTGGCCCCTTCTTCCATCTTCAAAGCCAGCAACGGTAGGTCAGGACTTTTCATATTTTGTCTCTCTGATCCTTCTGTCATCTCATCCTTGTCTCACCAAAATGGGAAAAGTTTCTCCCACTTTTAAGAACTCATGTGATTAGATTGTACCATCCAGGATAATCCAGTAGCAACTTTAAATCCATTTACAACCTTAATTCTCTTTTGTTATATTCTAGTTATTTTCAAGTATACCCTAACTTATTGTTGATTATAGTCACTTTGTTACGCTATCAATTATTGTTCTATCTAACTATATTTTTGTACCCATTAACCATCTCCACTTTATCCCTCCCTCCCTTCCCAGCCTCTGGCAACCCTCATTCTACTGTCTGTCTCCATGAGATTGTTTTTAATGTTTACCTCCCACGTATGAGTGAGAACATGCAAGATCTGTCTCTCTGTGCTTGTAAGCCACTATTTTAGAACCTAAGTAATATTTCAAGTAAATCAGAACCCTGATCTGTGCCCATGTCTCCACATATGGTAGTTAGGATCTGATAATTTATTACGTATGTGCATGGTGGCATGCATCACTGTTTTAGAAGTTTTCCTGATCATTTGGGGTAGTTTTTCTTTTCTCAAACGGTGTTTAGCCATTTCCAAATTAAAACACACTTCTGCAAAATCTGTTATCTCAAAATAAAAGTCTAAATACATAAAGAAATGTACCAAATGACTTGAGCCACCAAAACTAAAAGAAAATGTATAGTAGGACTTTTACTAGTTAACGCATTTCAGTACGGCGTGGTTGTGATATGTAGTTGCCAATGTGGGTGTGTCCTTTGTCCATTCCCTGAATAATGAATGTCATGAAAAATTGTGTCTAATGGTTGTTTCTTCCTCACCGCCTCCCTGCATTCTTGGGAATATGAGCCAGGAATTTCTGCCAAGCCTCTTGGCAGCACCTTCACCATAAGGTTGTCGGAATACAAGGTAAACAATTTACACTGAGCATTACATCAATAAATGCCATGTGGGC
Organism: Indri indri; assembly: GCA_004363605.1. NCBI lineage: Eukaryota > Metazoa > Chordata > Mammalia > Primates > Indriidae > Indri > Indri indri. The sequence continues at coordinate 15,238 of RJWJ010027149.1, forward strand.
GCTAAAATCCCTGTGCGGCCATTTCAATGACTTAATGACCTCTCTTTGCTCCTGGTATCTAGACCAAGAGAACATCTCGATCAATGTCTTCTGGCTTTTGTGTTCTCTGTGCAGCCTTTAATCATGGTCTTATTTTCTCCTGGATTTCAGCTGTACTCAGCTATGTTGAAATGACTGCACATGTACAAATACGTGTTAAAAATAAACGGAAGTAAGCAGTTATTGTGAATTTAATTACATGGTAACCATTGTTCTCTGTTGGATGCCACTGTCTTGTTCTTCTCTCTGCTTTTTCTTTGCTTGTTGGAGAATCTTTTAAATTAATAGCCAGACTTCCCCATTGATGCTAATTATTTTATTTTATTTTATTTTATCAACAATAGTTTAAAAAAAGTCATTTGCAGAATCATTTATTTCTAAAGGTATGTATATATGTATATATACACATGTGTAAATATGTAAATGTATATATAATTATATATAATTTGGGGATAGAATGTTGAGTTTATCTACAAATATAATTGCACGATCCTTAAAAAATTTATAAATACTGAAAATGTGACACAGTTTGCTTTAACTTCTGATTTCACCATCTTACTTTTGTTACTCTCTAATCTCCAAAATGCCACTTGAGTATGAAAGAGTAATCATAAAATTCTTCCACTGAAACCAAGTATATCAGCTTTTTATATCAGCTCTCATTTATCTTATTCTTCTCTAATGTTTATTTTTCTGTTCACCAAGCGTGGCATGCTATAGATTTAAAAACCAGAAGAGAATAAGAACAATGTCAGAGTGATTTTTCTAAAACAGAAATCTGATCATATCTTCCTTCCTTAGTTTCTGTGAGCTAAAAATCCTAAGCCCTCTGCTAAATGAATGGACCCCTCTTGGCCCAGGGGGCCCCAGAAACACCTTAAAACTGAGCTCCCAGCAATGACAGAATGGGAAAGATTAAAGCACAATTACATGCATATGATCCCCCTTCATAAATATTCATGACTCCTCCTGTAACTTGTTGAATATGTATATTTGACCACCCTGCTCAATATACAATCCTGGTCCTTTTTGTCTCTTCTTCGAAGCACGTGTGTCTGGCTTCTGATGGGGGATCTGCTTCCCAGCCTGTTGGAATGGCCGCTCAGCAGGTTGCTTCCCTTTGTGAGAAATAAAGCTCTCCTTTTTCCAAAGTATAAACCTCGTTAATTAATTTTTTAATTAACATTTCTTTAGTAGCTCATAATTCCAGTTCTTTGCACACGCTGCTTCTTATGTTAAGTCTGTTCTTTCTCTAAACACCATTCCCCACTTCCCTCTCCTAATTCTTATTTATAATTTAAGATGATCTCAACTTTTTCCGACTCTCCCATATTGACTCCTCTTTGGTATGTCCAATGTACCATGTACAGATTTTTAACTCTCCTTTTACGCTGAAATGCCGTTTTTATTGCTTGTCTATATCTTTCATTAAACCATAAAATTTTTAAGCCATAGGCTTTTTTACAGTATAGCACTAGATGCTAGGAATGTTGAATAATGAATGAATGAATGGATGGGTGGATTAATGAATGATCGAATTAGACACGATAACAGAAGTGATAACTGACAATTCAACATTAAAGGAATAGATAGACTAACAGATAAAAGATTTAAATTCCACACAGTAAAATGATGAATGTTCTCAATAAAAGTCATAATATGATTTAAATTATGTTCTGTCTTTTCTATTTAAAGAAGGGAGAAGCGCTTACATTATGAAAGAATTTCAATAAAAATGATTTTTAAATGAATGATAAGTTTATTGGTAATGAACTAAATCCATCTAGCTGCAAAATTCATCTTGCTGCCCAACAATATTAGATAGGCGTGTACAGTATATACATCTATGTGAAAATTTGTTCTGATGCCTGATCTTAAGACGTTTGGTAGGTGTTAGATGGTGTTGGTACTATTGTTATATTAAAAATAAGACTTTGGGTGATGAGTGAACACTTAAAGTGGGACGATGTAATAAAAATCACCAAGAACTCATTTAGCTGAAAGATACTTTTCTGGCTTTGGCATTTATTTCTTTTTTTCTTTTTTTTTTTTTTCTTTTTTTTGAGACAGAGTCTCACTCTCTTGCCTGGGGCGAGTGGCGTCAGCCTAGCTCACAGCAACCTCAAACTCCTGGGCTCGAGCAATCCTACTGTCTCAGCCTCCCGAGTAGCTGGGACTACAGGCATGCGCCACCATGCCCGGCTAATTTTTTCCATATATATTTTTAGCTGTCCAATTAATTTCTTTCTATTTTTGGTAGAGACAGGGTCTCGCTCTTGCTCAGGCTGGTCTCGAACTCCCGAGCTCAGAACGATCCGCCCGCCTCGGCCTCCCAGAGTACTAGGATTACAGGCGTGAGCCACCGCGCCTGGCCTATTTCTTATATGGTAAGTGAGCATACTCAGAATATACATATATGTGCAATTCCTTACGTTAAAAAAAAGTACTGATGTTATTCACTGTGTGTGTTTTAGGTTTATAGTTGACAGAATACATACCATTTCTGATACTCTTTATAAATTATTTGTTGCAAGTTTAAATGAGAATATTCTAGGACATGAACCAAATGAATGTAGATTACAAAATGGTCTTAAGTGTCTCTAACTAGACCCCTGATTCTGGTTTAGAAAAAGGGGGTCTCCTAGAGGACAAAAGGTTAATGAGGATTGTGAAAGGCTTTAGGGGACCTCTTTAATTTTTTTTTAACAGAATGCAATATACAAAGAAATAAAGACCTTAAAAAATAAAACATATGTTCTACAATGCTTTCCTAACTCCAGGTTTTACTTACAAAAGCTTATTATATGTAAATTTACTTTTATATGAGTGTTATGATTATATTAAAATTTCACAGTGACGTTTTGACAAAGGTAAACACAAACAAATTAGAGCTTCCAGTCTTAAACCACCTGCCTGTGGTATAGAATGAAACAGAAGAGAAGCTGAAATTTATTCAGCGAGACAGAAAAAGACATACCCAGGATGGCAAACGTTGGCACATCTGAGATTTATAAAAAAGGAATGTTTCCATGAAGGACAGAACACGTTAAAAAAAATAAAAAAGCAAGTCTTCCAGTATGTGCATTTTCTGCAAAAAAAAATTAAAAAATCAATTGTGAGAGCAGGAGATGATTAAAAATGTCTATCAAGCAAGAGATGGTCAATGGGAATTTAGCTTCCAGTATTTATCTTTACTAACAATGATATAGCAGAGAGGTGCAGAAATGACTTTTAGAGCCAAATAGCTTGGTTTGGGATCTTTCAATACAGCTTACTAGCTGTGTACTTTGGACAATTCACGTCATCAATCTTGCCACCACCTATTCATATGTAAAATGAAGGTATACTACTACTGATACATAGAGTATTACTACTAATATGCTAAAAGGGTTGTTATGAGTAAAACACACTGGGTAGTACCTGACACATAGTAAGCACCGCATACCTGTTGCTGCTGTTAATTTAAGGTGTATATGATGTCGTCAATGTTTTCATTTAGCGTGCTATATTTATTTTCATTGATATTATTTTACTTGTTCCTCCAAGTAACTGGTCTTTTGTATTATTTATAGGTGGTCATATTCTCATACCACAGCACAGCTAGGAATATTTAAATGCGTATTTGTCCAGTGTTATGCAACCCTGAATTTATGCAAATTTTTATGTTATATAAGGAGGCATTTATCTGTTAAAAGTTTAAATTTAGAGAGGGGAGAAATGTTGCATCGCGTCTTAGTTTAGCAGGTAAAGTAGTGTGTGCTTGATGACTTTGAAGTGAAGAGCACAGAGGAGAAACAGCCATCACAGGACATTTCTCTGTCGGTCTCCATGAATTTCTATCATGTGGATTCTCATTATTTCGTGGTTATTGTATTATCCCACCATTTGTTACATGACAATCCCTCTCTATCTACACACACACACACGCACACACACTTCTCTTCCTGTTTCTGCAAAATGCTGCATTCAAAAAAACTCCAAAAATAGTTCATCCGGGTGTCTTCAATTTCACCACTAAGAGGCTACTGCAGTAAATTCTTAAAAGAGATGATGGCAATCAGAGCTATGATACTGTCAGAAAGAATGGCAGTAAGTGATAGATGAAGTATTTAGAAGATGAAGTTTAAGTCTTCAATGATCAACAGAATGTGAAAAAAAGGATGGAGATAAAATTGCTAAACAAATTTCTGGCTTCATACCACATTGTGTTAAGTATATTAAATTGTATCCGCTACCTGCTTTATGTATATAAAACTTGGTATAAAAATTAAAAGGATACTTATAATATTACTTTGAGGTTAATTTGGCTATGAGAAATTCAAATACAGTAATTTATATTTGGCTACGATTTCTCTCAAATCACCTTGTACTTGCAGAAATGATTGCAAAGTAAAGAGACACTAATATACAACTCATTGTCAAATGTAATAGAAATATTATGAGTACTAAATCTAACAATAGCAAGGTTAGTATGAAGTTATATTTTGTTGACCATTAAATAAATATTTAATAATTTTAATTGTATAGTTTTCCTACTGCTGAGTGAATAATATATTTTCTGGTTTCAAAAATGTTAGAGGCCCCTAAAAAGTATATAGTCCCTGGGAAGTGTGCCTGTTGTTCCAAAGAATAAAACAGACCCAGTGTTCATAGACATCAAGGACCTGGTATTGTCCACAGAGCCGTTACCTAATTTTTGGGAGATGTGCATTCTGTGCACTGCACTGTATTTATGCCAAGAAGACCCACAGGAAGGCTTGCTGACTTGGTTAGGAATTATGTTGATGCCCTCAGGGAGTTGAATCTCTTTTTGACAATTTCATAAAGGAAAACATAATCTTGGAGGATATTACTATTGTTTGCTTTATTAAAATTAGAATTTATATGGAAAAATTTATTCTTCTTGGAAGAAATTCGTTTAAATGCATATGACTTACATTCTCTCTTTCCAAAGCCTCAGAAGTCTGGTTCTCATTTAATTTCAGATATACTTTATCTTCAGCAACAACTTTCCTCTGGCGAGAAGTTGCCTTTTGAAAGGTGAGAGGAGTAATACACAACCATATAACTCATCTCTGATCAAACATTGGATTGCTTTAAATTTGAAGGTCGAACACAGAGCTATGAGCAATTCTTTCGAATGTGAGTTATGGCTTGCCTGACAGTTTCTGATGGTTCATCGTTTACACGAAAGAGAACAAGTTTAAGAAAGAGAACCTACTCACATACACACACACACACACACACACACACACACACACACACACACACTCTTTGCAGCACGTAGATGTCACCTGATGACAATAGTTATGAAAGCACACGTTGAATTGTCCAGGAGAGTTTATAAAATACTTTCTCAAGCACAATCTCATTTAGTCCTCTTTCTAACTAGTGATGAAGGTAACACCTGAGAGATTTCTAACCATATTTATGAACTTACTTACGTGACATTCAAAACAGAGTTAATCCAAGTTATCAAGGGATTGCTGATATATTTACATATATAATCAACACAATATTCTACAAAATGGAATTCCCAAAATTCCATCATGAAGTTACTCAGAGTAGTCGGGAAAAATAAAAAGCAAAGCCCATTATTCATCCTATAAGTCTAAGAGACACGTCCCACTTGCAGTTGTCGAGCACGTGATCTTATTTGCAGTAGCATCTCACCAAACACTCAGGAAATACTTAGTAATGTATTTTGGCTTTGGCTTCTGACCAACACAAACAATAAGTTAAAAATCTTTTACAGGCCGGGCGCGGTGGCTCATGCCTGTAATCCTAGCACACTGGGAGGCCGAGGCGGGCGGATCGTCCTGAGCTCAGGAGTTCGAGACCAGCCTGAGCAAGAGCGAGACCCCGTCTCTACCAAAAATAGAAAGAAATTAATTGGACAGCTAAAAAATGTATATACAAAAAAATTAGCCGGGCATGGTGGCGCATGCCTGTAGTCCCAGCTACTCGGGAGGCTGAGACAGTAGGATTGCTCGAGCCCAGGAGTTTGAGGTTGCTGTGAGCTAGGCTGATGCCACGGCACTCGCCCCAGGCAAGAGAGTGAGACTCTGTCTCAAAAAAAAAAAAAAAATCTTTTACATTCCCCCTTCCAGATATTCAGCTTCCAATATGTTTTCTCTTACTAATTTCTCCAGCGTTTCTCCAATGCCCACACGCTGACTCCTCCGCCCCTCTCTCTCTGAATCCTCCTCCCTCCCCTTCTCGCCTTCCCTCTCTTCCCGCTCTCGCTGCCTCTTTTCTCCCCTTTTAGTTTGTATCCACCTCCTTTTTATTTTATTTCAAAATATTAACAGGGTACAAGTGTTTTTGTTACATGGATACCTTGCATAATGTTTCAGTCGAGGCTTATAGTGTGCCTGTCACCAGAATAGTGTTCATTGTACCCAACGTGTAGGTTTTTATCTCTCAACCCTCCCGCCCTTCCCCCTTACTGATTTTTCGTGTCCTTTATATTGCCTTGTGCCCATTGTTTAGCTCCCGATTATTAGTGAGAACATACGGTGTTTGCTTTTCCATTCCTGAGATAACTTCACTTAGGATAATGGTCTTCAGTTCCATCTAAGGTTGCTGAAAATGACATTATTTCATTCCTTTTATGGTTGACTACTACTCCATGGTATATGTATACTGCATTTTCTTTATCCATTCATGCATCGATGGGCACTTAGGTCGATTCCACATCTTTGCAATTGTGATTTGTTCTGTGATAAACATTCAAGGGCAGGTGTCTTTTTTTTTTTAAATGACTTCTTTTCCACTGGGAAGATACCCAGCAGGAGGATTGCTGGATCAAGTGGTAGGTCTACTTTTATTTCTTTGAGGAATCTCCATAGTGTTTTCCATAAAGGCTGTACTAACTTGCCATCCCACTGTGTATAAGCATGTCTTTCAAATAGAAAGAAATCCACGCCAGCTCTGTTGTTTTTTGAATTTTTAGTAATGGCCATCCTAATAGGGGCAAGGTGCTATCTCATTGTGGTTTTAATTTGCGTTCTCTGGATAATTAGTAATATTGAGCATTTTCATATTTTTTTGGCCATTTTTCTGTCATCTTTTGAAAAACTTGTGTTCATGTCTTTTGCCCACTTTTAGAGGAGTTGTTTGTTTTTATCTTGCTGATTCGGTTGAGCTATTTGTAGATTCTGGATATTAGTCC
>RJWJ010027150.1:0-22030 GCA_004363605.1 Indri indri
ATCCATCATCCATCCATCAGTCGTCCATCCATCATCCTTCCATCCATTAAACAAATCGAACACATGTTACGTGTCAGACACAGTCCTAGGTTCTGAAGACAGCAGTAAACCAAACTAGACTAAGGCTGGCAAAATTTCCTGCCCTTGTGGAACTTGGTTTCTACTCATCAAAGAGATGATGGGTGAATGAATGAAAATATGCAATGTTAGATTGCGATACATGTTAAGGAGGAAAAATAAACTAGAGAGGTTTCCCCAAGGTTGGGTTAGGGGACTGAAAGTAAGCTGGTGAGGTTGCAGAAGGCAACTTTTGAGTAAGAGCAGAAGACAGGGAGGGGACCCGCCGTGCAGCTGTCTGGGGTGGGGGGGTCGTCGCAGCAGCGGGAAGTGTTGGAGGGGCCCTGGGGACCTTGCTGGCCAGGTAGGATGGGGCTGTCACTCTGAGCTGTTGGGCTACGTGATCTCAGGACACTGCAGACGCCTCTCCCTGGGGCGGAGGCCGGCAGCTGCTGGGTGGGGGCTGGCGGGTGGTGATGCCCCTGGTCCCAGGGCTCCACTGCGAGGGTCTGTGCTTCCGGATGCCATGTCCTCATGCCGTCTCCTTTCTCATTCCAGAGCACTACAGCTATGCGCCCCCTAGCATCGGCTCTGCCCTGCCGCTCCCCACATCACACCCCTCGCTGCCAGCCCCATGTCACGACCTGCAGACTGCCACTGTGGGCCTCTCGGCCATGCCAGCAGCGAGTCACTCCACGGGGTACGGGGCCCCCATGGACAGCGCATCCTCAGGGTACTTCCTCTCTGCCGGCAGCATCAGGCCTGACGGGACCCCGGCCCTGGAGAGCCCCCGCATCGAGATCACCTCGTACCTGGGCCTGCACCACAACAGCAGCCAGTTTTTCCACGACGTGGAGGTGGAGGACGTTATCCCCGGCGCCAAGCGGTCCCCGTCCACGGCCACGCTGAGCCTGCCCGGCCTGGAGGCCTACCGCGACCCCGCGTGCCTCAGCCCGGCCAGCAGCCTGTCCTCGCGCAGCTGCAACTCCGAGGCCTCCTCCTATGAGTCCAACTACTCATACCCGTACACATCCCCCCAGACATCCCCCTGGCAGTCTCCCTGTGTGTCCCCCAAGACCACGGACCCCGAGGAGGGCTTTCCCCGCGGACTGGGGGCCTGCACCCTGCTGGGCTCCCCGAGACACTCCCCGTCCACCTCGCCCCGCGCGAGCGTCACAGAGGAGAGCTGGCTGGGCGCCCGCACCTCCCGGCCCACGTCCCCCTGCAACAAGAGGAAGTACAGCCTCAACGGCCAGCAGGCCCCCTCCTCGCCCCTCCACTCGCCCACGCCGTCCCCGCACAGCTCCCCCCGGGTCAGCGTGACGGATGACACCTGGCTGGGCAGCACCACGCAGTACACCAGCTCGGCCATCGTGGCGGCCATCAACGCTCTGACCACCGACAGCAGCCTGGACCTGGGCGACGGTGTCCCCGTCAAGGCCCGTAAGACCGGCCTGGAGCACTCGCCCTCGGTGGCCCTCAAGGTGGAGCCGGCTGGGGAGGACCTGGGCACCACCCCGCCCGCGTCCGACTTCCCGCCCGAGGACTTCTCCACCTTCCAGCACATCCGCAAGGGTGCCTTCTGCGACCAGTACCTGTCCGTGCCGCAGCACCCGTACCAGTGGGTGAAGCCCAAGTCCCTGACACCCACGTCGTACATGAGGTGAGCCGGGTGCGGTGGGGTGGCGGCGTGCGGGCTCAGACACCGGGCGGGGACTCCCTCGTGGCTCTGGAGGCCGAACACCAGGACGGGGTATCCGCAGGGTCCTCCTGGGGCTGGGTGCAAGGGTCTGTCCCAGGCCGCGCCCTGAGGTCCCAGTGGTTTGTGGTGAATCCTTGGTGTTCAAGGACCAGGACAGGTCTCGGTCTCTGCCTTCGTCCTCACGCAACCTTCTCCCCACGTAGTGTCCGTCTCTCTCCAGGTTCCCCTTCTGTGCCGACACCGGTCCTGCTGGGTGGGGGCCATCCTGATGGCTTCATTCTAACCTGATATCTGCATAGTCTCTGTTTCCCATAAGGCCACACTCACAGCCCCTGGGCTTGGGGCTCCAGCACGTGGCTTCTGGGGCCCGTTCTGCCCACGGCGGGTTCACAGACAGGTGCACACAGCTGCCTTCTCAGTAGCGCAGACCAGGCTCTGCGCTGCCTCTCACATCTTAATTGCCATCACCGCGTCGGGTGCAGATGGGACCCGGCTCTACAATCCCCCAGAGCAGCCAGCTTGCTGCGTTTCGAGAACAACACGGCCGCCTCCTCCTGGGAGACGCAGCGCTGGCTGGCAGCCCGGCAGGGAGGGCTCAGGCGCGCTCCTGCTCACTGGTCCGCGGCTGCTGGTCTTTTAGACGGTGCCCTCTGCCCGCTGGCCCTCGCCAGGTCCACCTAGTCTGCCTGGTGTTTTCACATTTAATAAACAATTTGCCCAGCAGGCGGGCCTTGCACACCCTGGCAGGGTGCTTTTTGCCCAGGGCCTTTATGGCCTGTGACGTCAGGGTTCACAGCCCTCTGCGGGCAGCCCAGGCCTGGCGATCACTGGGTTCTGTTTCTCCTGCCCCCGTGCATCACAGGCCATCGTGGAGGCCAGGTTGGGCAGTGGGGCGCGTGTGCCCCTAAGATGAAAGCCAGTCGGCGAGGTCACACGTGGCAGAAACTGCCAGGTGCCCCTGTCCGCCTCCCAAGGCTGCGGCCGAAGCCGTGGGCGGGGTCCAGGGTCAGAGCTGCCCGTGGCGGCTCAGCTCCAGGCTGTGAACAAGCCCGGCTGAACGCGCAGGAGCTCGGGGCAAAGGAGCAGGACGGGAGACCTTAGAGTAGCAGCCAGTGAGGCCGCAGAGAGGCAGGGTGACTCTGACCCTTCCTGGCCTGCGCTGGTGCGTCCCCTGCCCGCCCTGGCTTCTGCTCTCGGCACTGTGAGGTTTGCAAGGCAGAGTTACCATCCAAACGAATCTATCTCAGGACCTGCATTTAATTCATAAACACAGGAATTTAAAAAGTCCATCTGCTGGCATTTGAAAAATTTAAGAACTGTTTATGCGTGCCGTGCTGTCACTATGATTTTTAAGTAAATAATAATATTTTAAAGCTGACTCGAGCACAGTCACGCGCCTGCTCAGTTCCGTGGTCGTCTGCATTTTCGTGGGCAGCAAAGGTCACTGTCCCTCTGCTCAAATGCAAGGTTGAGGGCAGGGTGACGCCATCGGGCGTGGCTGTGGCTGGAAGCGGAAGAGTTTCCTGAGAACTGGAGCCGCATCAGGGAAACCCGCGTGCTGTTTCCTGGGCTGCCGTGGCTGCCGGCCGACGGCGGCTTTGTGGGCAGGAAAGGACCGCCAGGGTCCGGCCGTCGGAGGGGCTGCTCCCTCTGAGGCTGGGGGTCTGTTCTCGCCGCTGCCTGTGTCTCTTCATGCTCTTGGTCCTCGGTACGTGTCTGTCTGACCGTCCGTTTACACAGACGCTGGTCCTGTGCATCAGGCTGCTCCGACCTCTGCGCTGGGAAACCACGAAGACGGCCACACTGGGGCCAGTGCCCCATGTACGGGTCTGGGGGACACAGCGCAGCCCTGCAGCGGCAGCGTGGGTGGCTTTCAGATGGAGCCTGTCGCGGGTCCCTGCCTGGCTGGCACGGCCGTGGTGTCCTTGGGGACCGCAGCGCTTCTGCTTTGGCGCTTCCTCTCTGCCGTGCCAGACCTGCCTTTGATTCGGCAGTTGGAAGCAGGCGGCCGTGTTTTTCCTGTACTTGGGAGTTTCAGCAATAATTCCGCTGCCAAATGGGTCTGCTGCCTTTATCTCTTGGTGACAGAGCACCCCTGGCGAGCCGCGGTGCCCTGACATTCCCGTGGGCTGTGCAAACAAACAGGGCTCGGGAACACACCGCGCTCTCTCCAGCGGTTTGCAGTTAACCTTTCCCACTGTTTTGGTTCCACATCAAAATATGTTTCCTGGTCCCTGGAGATACGTTTCCGTGCGATCTCACTAGCGAGTGCTCCAGGGCAGCTGGAAGCCACGGCAGAAACGCGCTGCTAGGTTATTTTGCTGGTGGGACGGACAGGCCAGACTTCCTTCCCCACGAGCACCTTTGAGTCCGCGCACGTGAGGGGCTCAGGCGCGCACGTACGTCAGCGGGGCCTCCGAGTGCGCAGCTGAAATGTTGTGTTTTCAATTACCTCCAGGGTTTGGGGTGGAGAACCTGTCACGGCCGCAGCCGGCCGCCTCCCTGTGGGGCGCCGCACTCTCTAATCCCGTCCCAGCGCCAGAAGGAGCCTCCCCGTGAACGGTGCACAGGGCTCGTGGGGCCCTGGTGGCGTCTGGGGCTCCCGCGTCTGTGAATGACACTCTTCAGAGAATGGTACTAAAGTCCTGCTGAAGAAATTAAAATGCTTCTGAAACTATTACAAGAGTATTGGGTAGAATTCCATAGTTTAGAGCTGTTTTCCAGTTTAATGGAAGGATGCTTCTGCCGCCGCAGCTCAGGAAGCCGGCACAGAAGTCGTGGGTCTGCTAGAGCCACCCCCAGTAACAGCATCAGAGTTTTACCTGTTTGTCGTGGCATCAAGCAAAGGCGCACCCTCTCCAGGGCGGAGCGGGGTTTCCTGCCCACCCTGCTCCCTCCGACGGGTGACGGTGGTGACCAGAATGCTGCTGGCTCGAATGTTAGGTAGGAGACGCCCGTTTACATGGGATTATCTCTAAATGGTAGTTTTCAGATGGTGGCTTTTAGAGGTTTTATGTTAACCTGAAGAAACTAAAGTTTAAATGATTTTTCCTTCACGCATTCGGTCATTCAACCAGATTCCATCGTGCACCTGCCGCGGTCGATGCACGTCTCTCAGGGCTGCCCGTGCAAGCATCTTTTTTTCCTTCTAGAACAGGCTCGTGGAAGGTTTCAACTCTTGAGGTTTTAACGTGGTGAGCTGTCTGCAGCCAGCATAATCTCTGAGTTTGCCTTTATTTTTTAAAAGTTTTATTTTATTTTTTAGAGACAGGGTCTTGCTCTGTCGCCCAGGCTGGATGCAGTGGCGTCATCACGGCTCACTGCAGCCTCAGACTCCTGGGCTCAAGTGACCCTCGTGCCTCAGTCTCCCAAAGTGCTGGGACGACAGGCGTGAGCCATCTCACCTGGCCTGAATTTGCCTTTAAAGGGGCAAAGCGGTAGGAGGAATTTAGAGTTAAAAAGACACTAGTTTTGGAAAGACAGAAGCATTTTAACACGAGTCTCTCTGTGACATTTATAGCACGTTCCTTGAGTTAAATTCCTACACGTGAAACATTGCTTTTTTGGCTTAAGTCCTTAAAAAGAAGTAAAATTTCCAAGGGGCAAAATAGGCTTAATGAACAATTTGTACTTAGAGTCAGCTTGGCTCGGATGATCCAAAATGGCTGTGTGTTCAGGTCAGTGTATTTCAGACATTGTTTCTTTTAGGTTTTTGGCTTTGATATTGACGATTTTAGGAATATCGGTAACTTTTATGCTACACAGAAGTGTTAGCTGCGAAAGGTCTGATGAAACCCCTCTTGTGTTGTATAAATTACGGGGACATTTCAAAGTTCGTCCTAATTTGGAACGCGATTAAATAAGCCTGTGGACCGGTAACAAGTAAACCTCTGTCTTGTCTTTCTCCAAACACAAACCCCCTCCCAGCCTCATTAGGTAATTTCCTCGGAATGTGGACGGCGGTTTTGCTCCTGGGACTCGGGTCTCCGCAGGCGTGGCGCTGGGCAGGGGGTCGGTGAAGGTTTGGGCTCTCGCGGCCCCCAGGCCTTGGGGCGAGGGGCCGTCTCCAGGCTCTGGCGACCGAACCAGACCGTCCGGACCTTTGAGTCCTAGGGAACAGCTTCCCTGGGCTCTGGTGGCCCTCAGGGGCACCGGTGATTGCGGTGCGATTCCAAACCGCGAGCCCAGGGGCTGCGGTACAGCAGGACATGGAGAGCCGTGGCCGTGGGGTCTCCCAGAGCCGCGGCCTCCGGGGAGATGCTTAGCCTAGGAGTTGAGGACGTGGCATTGCCCCATGGTGCGTGGAGAGAGCGCCGTGCGCTGGGCGTGGCCTGGGGAGAGACTGTCACACCCATCTGCAGTAAGTCCTTCCCTTTCCTGTGAGGCGGCCGGGCCCAAAGGCGGCGTTGTTCCGGCTCTGGCATCTCCTCCTGCGGTTGGGGCTCGACAGGCTTCCTCACTTGAAATCCGGGCCGGGCCCTTCGTGTGACCTCCCTCGCTCTGGACGGGGAGCCGTGCTCAGAGTTAGCCCTTGGGAGAGATTCTCGACCGGCTGCGAGACCGGGCAGGTCCACATGTCTGGAGGTGAGCGCAGCCTGTCTCCAAGCACGTTAACGTTCGCGACTCTGGCGACTTTGTCCGGCTGCGCCAGGAGCACCCGCAGGTAACCCCCGTGCGTTGGATGGTCCAGAAAGAGCTGTGAAGGGACGAGGGCAAACGGGGGTCCTGTGACCGAGGAAGGGCGTTCCGCTTTGTCCACCGTGACCTGGCCCCACCTGCTCAGGACCCACGTGCGGCGAGTGGGTGGTTAGAGTCTCGCGGCACTGGCATCCTGCCGCCCTTCCCCGGGTCTGCAGAGATGAGTGATTACGGGCACCGTTGGGGGCAGACAGGGCCTTTCTGTGGCACGGGAAGAGTCCACGGGCCCTGTCCATGTCCAGCGACGTTCTGCAGATGAGGATGCTGGAAGGCCACCCGCCCAGGGACGTAGCCGAAGCGCGGTCGGGTCACTTGTCCCAGGCCTCCAGGCCATGACCCGCATGTTGGAAGCAGCGACGTTCGTGGGGGACGTGGTCCCGACGCTGTTTCCACACGTGGCAGCAGTCATGTGCCTCGCCACAGTCAGGCGCGGGTTGCGGGCGAAGGCTGGCATCACGGTGTTCCCAGGCTTGCGGGCTGGCGGCTGGGCCCCTCCCCGTGCAAGGTTGCTGCTTCCGGAACGAGACGGTCCCCCGGTCGCTAGGGCGACCCCTGGCACAGACCTGGGCCACGCGGAGATGCCGACTTGCTCCCAGGCACGTTTGTGCACCAGGACGGTGGCTGACGTGTCCCCAGGGACCGGGCCACCCGTAGGGCAGTGAGGCTCATGACGACGCCTGCTTCCACCCAGAACCCTGGTAGCCACAGCCAGAAAGCCCCTCCCATGGCTGTGAGCGTGTGCGGACCAGCTGTACTTCATAGGCGAGGAAACTGAGGCACATGGAGACTTCCGGGAGCAAAAGAAAAGCGTGAAAAGCTGTGAGGCCTCCGGAGTCCCGCGCAGGATGCGCACGGCGTGGTCGGGGAGGACTCCGGGCTGAGGTCTTGACATGGCCTCGAGCCCCCTACAAAGGACGCTCTGCGATGCGAGAGTCGGGATCTGAGCGTTCTCTGCTTGGCAACGTCCAGGACGTGCTTCAGGTCTCGGGGGTCTCTGGTCCTCGGCGGAAACACGTCCTTGATCTGAAGCACCCGCAGGTGTCTGAGGATCAGCCCAGAGCGTCACGTCCTGAACCTCCGACGTCGATCTCACAGTTGCCTTTCAGCGACGACCGTCCGGGTCTGTCCGTGGTCTGTGTCCAGACACAGGTCGGGGGTGAGCTCTGATCCGACCAGGGACCACTTCGGCGTCTCTGTCGGCAGAGAGCGAATCGGTCGTGGCCTCGGGCTCCTGCCCTGTTTGTGCCCACCCTGCCTCACCTGGCGGGATATTAAATGTCCTGTTCTCGCTTGGCGAGCAACCCTGGGCAGCTGTAGCCTGAACATCCACTGCCAGAGCTTCACGTCTGTGGGGACGCGTTAGCTGTGGCTCTGGGGACATCTGAGAAGGTGTTTGGGGCCTAGGAAACCCCCGTCCCCTCCCGACTTGTCCAGCACTGGCACCAGGGACAGGTCGAGGGCTGGGGTCCCCTCCAGGGCCGCCGCCGTGGGCGTGGGTCTGGGAGCAGCGGGTGAGGATCGGCTGCTGGCACCTGCCCAGCGTCACGCGGGGCCAGGCCCGAGACACAGGACGGTGGGTGGCAAGAGCAGGCCGAGCGCGTCCTCACACGCCGCGGTCACCACCCAGCGTGGGCCTGTCTGCCCCTGTTCCCTGACGTCTCTGTGTCTCTGCCTCCGCCTGGGTGGGGCGCCCTCCCCTGCGGCCTCATCCCCCACGTGCTCTGGAGCTGCACAGCCGCTGCTCAGGTGGCGGGTTTGGGAGGCCAGTCCCTCGACGGGAGGACGCTGGTCCGGGGGAGCCCCGGGGCCTTTCCAGACTGTCACAGAAATGAAAGCCCAGCGCGGAAGATTTGGCTAAAGCCCTTGTCATTGGACCTTGGATTAAAACCACGTGGTCTGTGAGGTCCCACGGGCAGGGCAGGGGGCGCTGGACGGGAACGTGGCACGACGTGGTCCCCATAGCCCGGCAACCCTGCCGGTGTCCAAGCAGTGCAGCTCGTGCTGGGTGTCCACCCGCCCTCCCAGCCAGACTCCGGGCCGCCCTCCAGGAAGCCTGACCTCTGGCGTGGGAGGGACCTTCCCAGGGCCGGGTCTACGGCACCTGCAGGCTGCGGCTGGGCTCTGGCCAAGGCGCTGGGTGGTCCTGGGTGCGGCCCCCGCTGGCCCGGAGGCTGGGAAGTGCACTGACAGCTTTTCTTTAGGCTCCTTCTAAATTGGGGAGAAAAAGCCCCGAACAACCCAGTGGTCGGGAGGCCTTTGGCTGCGGACGGGAACGGTCACCACAGTCTTGCGTCCTCAGGCTCGACGTCGCTGGCTCCTCGGGCCACGCCAGTCCTGCCATGCGCAGGGGCTGCAGCTTCCTTTCCTGGGTCGGAGGAGTCGGAGGAGCCTTTTCAGTGTTCCGAGCGATGGGCTCACGTGGAACGTTCGGAATTGAAAGGATTTTGCCCAAAGCGTTCAGACAGAAGAGCTGCCTCACGCTGGTTTCTGCCAGAGGAGCCGTCGAGAGGTTCTGGAGGCTTCCTCGAGGGCGGACGCGCGGTCCTCAGGGCTGGGGACCGGCCTTCCTGGGGACGGGCTCCGCGAGGCCCCCAGGCAGCCTCTGGCTCTTTGGTAAATTTAAGCCCATTCAGCAAAGCTCTGGAGGGGAGGCCGAGGGCAGAGGCTGAAACTGGAAGCCTGAGAGCGCAGTTCCTGTGTTTCTGGTCCCACCGCCCGTCGCATGTTATTTAAACGTAGACAGAAACACGCACCCCGATGACACGTGATACTGAGTAACGCCATGTTCAGTGCGTATTTTTCAAACTTAATCTTGAACAATTTTTCAGCCTTTCACTTTTATTACAGAGAATTTTAAAAGTGCAGAATTAGGGACCTGTCACCGGGGCCCCTAGGCCCACCCTGTGGCCCCTCTGCCCACCCCACCCCCACTGTGGAGCAAATCTCAGCATCACGGTTTTATCCAGACGTTTCCATGTCTCTTCCAAAGGTAGGGACTCCTTTTTAGAGACTGAATCAAAAACCATAATGTCCCCTCTTACGCCGTAAATATTAATACATGCAACTGTAATTTGCCTACATAATGAAAATAAACTAATTTGATACTTTTATCTCATGTAATGGTCAATTTAACACAACCCTTTAACACCATCACGTCAGAATCCAGGCTCCCTGCCCCGTTTCCGTGGCAGTTGCTGGAATCGGATCCGCCTGGGTCCCCACTGGTTCCCATCCTCTCCTGCGCTCTGCGGCGTCCCCAGCCTGGGCTTTGCTGACTGTCCCCAGGGGGTGTCTGGCCTGCTCTCCTCCCCACATTCCTGGTTTTTTCCTTAAATTGGTGCCACGTCCAGGGCTTGCCGGGGTCACGACTCTGCTCTCTGTGGCGTCAGTGGTCGTTGGTCAGGTGGCTTTTAGAACGATCTTTAGCTATAAACGGCGAGGCTGCGTGTGCAGCAGGGCGGGGCCCAGCGAGTGGTGATGGTGGCAGCTCTGCGCCCTGCGGCAGCGGGAGGAGCAGCACTTTTGCGACCTGGCGGTTGTCACCGAGGTGACCTTGGTGTTGACCTGCGGTGTGAGTGACCGTCGGGAATCCCTTCCTTGGTCTGCCACACCCTGAGTTTGCCAGGCCCCAGCGGGAACGCAGGAGGAAAAGCGCGGTGAACAAGTAGTCAGAGCCTCCGCGCTGTAGACACCGCGCCAGCAAGTGCTTCCGAGCGCCCGCGACCGCGGCCGAGGGGTGGAGGCACCATGAGAACGAGGGCAGCAGCCGCATTGTGGAGACTGGAGCTGGCGGGTGTCCACATCACTCTCGCTGAGATGAACGAGGCTGTTGCAACTCGACTCAGAAGCAAAGCTACGCCGGTGAACCATCGGGTGAGGGCTCCCGGGGTGACCCGTGCCTGACCCGCGACGCTCGGACACCCAGATGCAGCTGAGCCTGAACCCATAGCCGTGAGCAGGAGCTGGGAGCTGGGGGAGCTTGAGGCTTTCGCGTCTCTGACCGTGAACCACCGTGTGCAGGTCGTGACCCCAGGGCCGGAAACGCCCTTCACGCTTTTGCTGTGCGAGGCAGACACAAAGGCAGAAGGAGAGGCTTTCCTCGCGGGAAGTGGGTGGTCTCGGCAGCCCACAGACCGTATGATGCAAGCAGGGAGCGTGGCAGGTGCCCACGGGCAACATGAGGGTGGTGTGGCCACCCCATCACCGCAGAGGCTGGCCTGGCGTCCCTGCCACCACCCCGCCCCTGGCCTCGCCGGAGCCCAAGGAGCCTGAGGCCCTACTGTGTGTGACTCGAGTGGGGCTGGCAGGTCTGGGAGGGGGTCTGGGTGTCACCTGTCCCCTTGTCACCTGGCGTCACCCGTGGCAACCTCGGAGGAGCTTCCGCCGGTGCCCATCAGCCAGGTCCTGTGCAGTCCCGGAAGCCGTTGGGGAGTGTTGGAGAAACGAGTCGGGGACGGGAGGGTGCGTGGTAGACGGTCGTGCCAGAGAGCCTCCGCGCCCCCCAGACACACACTCGATCGCGCACACGTGCCGGCCTCCCACATGGGCGTCACTGAGTATGGCGGGGCTTCCCCGGCTGCGTGGACCTCGGCAGACGCGAGCCGGCTCCCCCGACCTGGAGACACCCGGGTGCGCTGCCGTGTTCCAGCCAGGGGCACGAGGGTCCCAGGTCCCACCTGAAACACCGCCACGAAGGGGGGCCAGAGCCCCAGCCTCAGTGACACCTGGGGGCGACCGCGCCCCGCTGCCCCCCAGGACTGCGCAGGGTCTCCCTTTACCTTCCACGTTAAGCCTTCACCTATTTGAAGGAGGAGCCAAAGCACGAGCTGTCGGAGGGCCCGGGGGTCCCACGGGTCAGGCTTCAGGCGGGAGCCGCCCCCCTGCATGGCCTGGACCCTGCCTGTGAGCTGGGCTCCGGGCGCAGGGTCCGGCACCTGCCACCTGCTGGTCGTGTCGCTCCGCCCCATGAGGTGCGATGAGCCGGCTCACCCGTGGAGCGCGCGGCGTGCGGGGTGGGTCCCTGCAAACCCATCTCCAGACCCGCCCTTCTCAGCGAGTCTGGTTCCTTGTCCTGCTACGAGCTGGTTAGTGGCAGGGAGAGAGTAGCGCTCCTGGTTCTCAGACCAGCCTCTTCGATTTTGGAAAGTTCCGGAACCTGCCTTATTAGGGACATTAAGTAATTGGTGGGAACTTGTCGCCGGGAAGGGAAGTATTTTAAGGCTGTGCTTGGAAGATGTTTCCGTCTCGGTCACGAAGCACTGACGGGGCCGTGACTGCAGGTCCTGGCGCGGCCGCCACGCACCTCCTGCACCTTTCAAAGCTCTTGTGTGGGGATGGCGTCCTCATCGCCATGGGTTTCACGCGTGAGGTGGTGGAGGGGGGACCGTGGCCGGCCTAGCGTGGCGCGGTGCCTGTGCCCTGCGCGTGCCTAACCTCCTGTGTGTTGTTCCAGCCCGTCCCTGCCTGCCCTCGACTGGCAGCTGCCGTCGCACTCGGGCCCCTACGAGCTTCGCATCGAGGTGCAGCCCAAGTCCCACCACAGAGCCCACTACGAGACGGAAGGCAGCCGGGGGGCTGTGAAGGCGTCTGCCGGAGGACACCCCGTCGTGCAGGTATCGGGGCCGCCGCACGCTGACGCCGCGAGTGACATGGTGCTTTGGTCCAAAAGGCAATTCTGGAGCAGCAGCTCTTTCCCTGTTTCTAGAAGTTACCTTTTGCCAAGCAATTGAGCTAAATGTTGTTTCCATAGCGAGGGCCTGGCTGGTTCCTGGACACGCACGACCTACAGCGGCTCGCTCTGCCGCTGTTTGTGCGGCCAAGGTCGTCTCTCGGCATTCTGGGGCTTGCCCGACGCAGGTCTCGCCCTGCCTCTGACCCGGGTGTTTGGATGGTGTGTTCTTTGGAAACTCCTGGAAGCCTTTGCACCCCTGAGCGGTGTTTCTCCAGCCTCTAGGAATTCCTGGGAAGTGCAGGCTCTGAGTCCCCCCCCAAGCCCTGCAGATCCCAGAGCCTGGCGCGGGCCCAGTGTGGGGCACGGGTGACGCCATGGGTGCCCCCAGGGGAGGCGCTGGGCTCTTGGCACTTGTGGCCACGGCGTCCCTTCAGGCCCGGCTCCCAGGGGCGGCTCTGGGTGCTGGTCCCTGACCTGGTTCACACCCAGGGAAAGGACACACGGTGTTAGAGCGTCGCGGCTGTGGCCGGGCGGCACATTGGCAGCCGTGTGGTCGGGCAGCGTCCGCCCCTCAGCCAGGCCCCTCGTCCCCTCGGGCTGGATGTGGTGTCCGGGCTGCTGTCTGTGGTGCCAGCGGCTCCTCATGTCTCGCTGTCGGCGCCCGAGCCCCGGACCCCACCCGGGCTGTGCCATGTGGGGCTGCAGCGCTGGACGCTGGAGAGAGCTTTCCCTGTGCACCCCGACACGGCAGAGCCCGCGTGAAGCTGCCATTGAGCGAGCGGAGCAGGCTGCACGTTTCCATTTTACTCCATTTAGATAAGTAGGAAGGTGTCAAGGGCGGGCGGCCTGACGGTCTGCAGCGTGGACTCAGCGGGTGCTGGTGGAAGGTGTCGAGGTGGTGTCCGTGGCCTGCGCGCACGACGCCGGTTAATTCCTGCCTCATTGGCCGCGTGATGCTTGGAGACGCAGGCGTCTTGCACACACAGCAGCCAGCTTGACATTGAGCGTTTCTGCCCTCCCGGGTGGAAAAGTCTGATCACGCCTGTGCTTAGTTGGCCGAACAACTGCAGGGGTTTGTCCCCCTCTTGCCGCGGTTCCCGCCGAGCGAAGGCACGTTGCTGCATCACGGAAAAGGTTTTGAAGGAAACGGAGCACTTGAGAAATAATGGCCGAGCCCAGCACGAGGGCCGCCGCAGCCGGGCTGCGCAGACTCCTCGCTGGGCTGGAGTGTGGGCTGCACCTGTCTCCCGTCACGCGTGTCCCCGAGCCCTCCGCCCCTGGGCAGGGCGGACATCAGTCCGTCCACACAGACGACGCAGAAAGGAGCGAGACGCTGCGGAGGATTCGTGACACTTAAAACACTAATTTACAACGTCTTTGATAATTTCCTCTAAATTATTCCAAATCACCGGTAGGCGTAGTGCAGCGTGGCCGCTCGGGACGGGCTGGCGACGTGTTTGGCGGAACAGACGCCCCACAGCTGAGACGCAGGAGGATGATCCCTGCGCAGAACGTCAGGACTCGCCGGCATCCGCCATCTGTGGGAAGTCAGCGTTCGGAGTTTCTGACGCGCCCGTGGCTGAGCGAGTTCGTGTCTGTGCGAGTGTGAGGTCAGCAGGAAAAACGGGGGTTTGGGGATTTGTTTTCTCTTTCGGTCGGTGGACCCCAAATTGGATAAAAACAGAACTTATACGTGATCATAAAACAGTGAAAACAGAAAACTCTCTCGGTTGTCGTGGACGCTCAGCAACCACGTTCCTCTCTGTGCCGTTGGGTTGTTTTTGCATCTCCTTCCACGCCCAAGCCCTCTCCTCCCCTTCCAGAAACGACTGCCTCACGGTGACCAAGAAGCACTCGCAGCGGAGGCCACGGATCCCTGATGTGTCAGGAGAAGGGCCGTCTCCCGGAACGCCGTGGTTGGTGGGTCGGCGCCGTGGGCCTTGGCCACGCGGAGCCACCGTCAGCGAGTCGGCTTTCTCCCGCGTTTGAAAAACCTACCATTTAGAGAGAAGCACATTTCTCTCCGCATTTCAGAAAGTTTGCCCGTGATCCAAGCCAGGGATCCCCTCCGGATGGTCGAACCTAGTCGGGCCCCAGAGGAACACGGGGCGGAGGGGCCTCGCCCGCCTCCAGCGCCGTCCGCTCCCTCTCGTCTGCGACCGGGCAGGGGCAGCGAGAACCAGAGCGCTGCGCCTCCCCTCCAGGCAGACTCTGCCGTGATTTCAGGCAGGCAGCGCTGTCGTGTTCTGGTCCAGCCCTCGGTCTACCTGGGGACGCAGCCACGCGTGAGGGACTTGCCCGGCGTCCACCAACGAGCGGCGGATGCCGGGGTTAAGGGCTCCTTTGTGACAGGCGTGTCCCGCTCTGCCGGCACTGCTGACCAGGGACGGGTCACCTCTGGCCCTTCCGCAGAACGCTTTCTCCAAGCTTGACCGAACTGCGGCGACCACCGGGCTGTCACGCTGGGGCCGCCAGTTACGGTCTGCGCAGTTGTCGGGACGGCGACGGCAGGAGGAGCAGAGGAACGACTCGGCGTGGAGAGCGCAGTCCTGGGCTCGGCGGGCGGCAGGCGGGGCCCCGGCCCCCTCTCCAGCCGCCCCCCCTCGGGGCATGTGCAGCTCGAGGCTGGAGTCTGATCCCTGTCCCGGGCCGAGGAAGTCAGCTCCGTTTACCAAGTTACCAGAATAACTTGCTGATAGCATCTTGCCGTCCGCAGCAGTGGGTCTGTGTGAATAATTAATAGGCCACTGAGGCGTGACGCAGTCGCCCGGCTGTTACTGAACAGCACTGTGGGTCTGCAGGCCGGGTCCTGTAGGTCAGGCGTGCGCACTGCACCATCCCTCGTCTGGCCCGGGAGGCAGCGGGGTCGGCAGGGAGCCGCAGGAGGCCCTGGCGCTCAGGGCTGCGGGTTAGGGTGCGCCGACTGCGGGGAGTCGGGCCAAGGGGTGTCTGGAGACCACAGACAGATGTGGACTCCTCATTTCAGGAAACAGCCTTACCCCGGGCTTCCCATGTGGCTTGTCCCATGCAGGCGTCTCGGGCTCTGGGCTGTGAAGCCCGAGCTGGGTGCGCAGGGAGGCTGGGGACGGGGTCGTTGCTGGAGTAAGTTATTATTTGAACCCGAAGGCCTTGGCTCCGTTAGGCACTGTGCATCCCGGAGCCTCGGGTCAGCAGCTCTGGGCCACCAGGGAGACATGTGTGCAGCTTGGAATGACCTGTTGGAAGGTAAAAATTCCACACTTAACTGGCTTTCCTCGTTCCCCGCTTCCCTCCACATGTGTGCATGCGTGTACGTTAATTGAATTCCAGCTCTGAATAGACTGGCCTCCATCACGCGTCGCCTGTCACCTTTCCGTGTAAGTGCTGAGGTCAGCAAAGGAGCTAAAAACAAACACCGTGATGCGTAGAAGATGCCGTGGCTCTGCCGCCTGGAAAACGGAACAACACGCGTTGTTTAGCTCAGGTTGAAGCAGAGGGGTCATTGCAGTGACAGGTGATTTCATAAATGCTATTTTGACAGATGCTAAAACGTGCCAGAGGCAGAAAACCCGTGCAGCAGAACACGTGAAGTATTTTAAATTGCTTTTCGTGAAATGAACTTCATAGTTTAAATAATAGATGTTTACTTCCCAGGTTAAACCTTAAATACTCCCATTTTCCCTGAAGTGGCATTTTTTAAAAAGATAGTTATACCCCAAATTTCCTGCATTCCACACACCGTCAGAGAACCGCCAGAGTGCCAGGAGGATTTTAGGTCATTTCAACGTTAACTGAGCCCAGCCGCGCAGAGGTGCCCACCCGAGAGATGGTTTTGGCCAGACTCATTTACATATTTTTATGTAAATTAAATTTTTATGTATCAAATTTCAGAATATGGAATACCGAGTGGCAAAGTTCACCTCTTAATCAGTTGCTTTCTTCTCACATTTCCCATTATAAAAACATTCATTTGAGTCCAACACAGCGTGAAGGTTTCCCAGCAAGCTCGTTAAGTTGGCGGGAGCCTAGAACCACGGCCGAGTGGCGTGGACTGGACGGGTGGCTCCAGCTTCCCCTCCCAGCGGGCATGTTTCCCGCAGGAAAAGAGTGCTGCGTTCGAGAGGATCGGGCATTGCATTCCTGCGGGATCACACAGTATCGGCGATAACCGCTTTGCAGTGAGGGAGGCTCGTGGCAGACGTCACTTTGTGGGGTCTTCGCACAGCACGTGGCCAGGGAGCGGTGCCCGGACCATGCCAGAGACAGAAACACGGAGAGAGGGCCTACGTGCGGAAATCACGCCCAGACAGAAAGTCTCCCCACTTGGCTCCTGTGTTCTAGAACACGTGCGAGGCGTGTTTATGTGGGCACACACGTGCCTATGTGTGTGCATATTCGGGAACTGGGGCCATTCCTACATCCACCTGCTATGCAGACTCGTCCCGCACGGAGCTCCTCCTCCATCCCCACAAATCCCACAGGTGAGACTCAGAGCCCGTTAGCTCCTCCGCAGCCCGTGACAGATCCCGGCTTTCAGACAGTAATCAGAGGTGCCACACAAGGCTCTCGGGGACGGGTGTGGACACCAGACACCCACGCGGGGCAACGTGCTGGTGGCCTGGAGCTGCCGGAGGAGGCCCGTTCATGGCAGGTGCTGTGTGTGGCATCTCTGGGAGCCACCTTTGTGACACCTCGTAGGAAGTGCTGGCCATGGAGACAGCCGGGCGGGATGGAGGTGCCGTCGATGGTTCACGGGATCCGCCACGGTGTGGTGTGCGAGCTCACAGTCAGCGCGGCCTTGCTGGGCAGCGGCCACGCGGGAGGCAATGTCCCTGCCCAGGGGCCACCAGCGTCCCCCGTCTTGGCTGCGAGAGCAAATCACTCCTCGACACCAGCAGCAATCAGTTGTTTGGGATTCTTTTCTGAGGCCTTGAAATTTTAAAATGACTTTGTCTTTTAATTAAATGAAGTAAAAACAGTTGATGAGTCTGTTACCAATATGGTTCTGATTGTTGGCTGACTGCTGGTTTGAACCACACTGTAAACAGCAGGCGTCTGGTTCTCTGCACTAATAAAATCACGCAGTCACATCCCCACTTCTTAATCTCAAGTACAACTTTCCAGGTATTTATGTTGTGCAGTCTCAGTTGGGTTGCGGGTGTCAATGTCCTTAGAAAAGTCCCCCAGAGCGCTCGACCAGCCAGTGACGGGAAACAAACTCCTGCTCTAGGTGTGGAAGGCCCAGCCCTTGGCGACGCCCCGGCACCTTCTGACGCCGCCACGCACAGCCGGCTCCATTTCCCAGGGGGCAGCGGGCTTCCACCCCACCCAGACCCTCTGTTTACGCCTCCCACCCACCAGCAGCTCCCTGGCCCCGGTGCTCACTCAAGGAGCCAATTAGCGTCCCCATCGCAGTAGCCTTTGGCTCCACAGAGAACAGGTCTCTCCCGCTGCGCGTGGCCGTGGGCTGCCCAGGCGGGAGGGTGCTGGACCTGTTTGAAGTGAGCTGTCTGCCAGGCCTTGGCTGCGAGCCACGCGCTGGCGGGCGGGAGAGTTAATGAGAATCCCCGGCCTCAGCCCCCGATCTTCGCAGGAAGAGCGTGCGAGCGGCTGCGCCTCGTAAACCCAGTATCCACGGAGCCACGTCAACATCCACAGCCGCTGATTGCAGGGTCTGATTTTCTGTTCCCCGTTTATCAAGTGCATTGTTTTTCTTTCTCCAAATTGTCACATTAAAATGAAAGTCAGAAGCCTCTGCAAACACGTGGAGTTGGGGTGTGCAGAGGTCAGAGACCCAGCGTCCGTGATGTCCCTTTCCGGCGTTTGCCGGTTTCTGTCTTCCTTTGGGGAACCCGTGGACCTTCCCTGGTGACGGCTTCGCTCCCTCCCTGAGGCTGCGCACGCCTCATGTTCCCGCATGACTGCCTTGGTCCAGCCCCCGCGTGGGTGTCTGAGCCCAGACTCCCCGGCCTCCCAGGCCTCTGATGTCGCCGCGTGCCCCGCGCCCAGGCCCCCCTGGGCCTCACCGTCACTTCTCTCACAGCCCCCTTGCTGGTGCTCTGGGCTGGCTGCAGGGCCTCTGGGGTGCCAGCTGGGTCAGGACCCCTCAGATATCAGCTCTCGGGACCCTGCTCTGTGGAAAGAACAGCCAGAGGCAGGGAAGCCGGGTCCATTCCCACCATTCCCAAATCCTCCCGGTGGGGCCGGGGCTGGTGTGAGTTCTGCTGGGGGCTCCCCGGCCCCCCACCCCCCAGCAGCTGCTCCGGGCTCTGGTTCTGCCACTTGCGATGGCCACGCAGGCTCTGAGCGGGCATCGCGGGTGTCTGCGTCTTCAGCTGCGCCGGCGCTGTGACTGACCCCGGGAGGGTGCTCTGCGTCTCATCACGTGGCCTTTGTGCTATAGCTGCTGTCAGTTGTGAGATTTTAAAATGGGCTCAGTGAGAAAAGAGCACAAAGGTGAAAACAAGAAGAACAGTTTGCGTTTGGGGCCCGCTCTGTGCGGGGCGTTGCGGGAGGCGCTGCTTGGACTATTTAACTCCTGTGCCCGGTGGGGAGGAGGACGCCATGGCGCTCCGAGCGGGAGAACAGACTCGGGCAGGATTTGAGCCTGGCAGCCTCACTCTGAGCTTGCGTACTTGCTTCTAGAATAAATGTTCCTGTTTCCAACAGAATTCACCTCGTGAAAATGTTAGGTCATTAAATATGAAGTGTCCAATTTCGAATCAAAAGTATAGTTATTATATCTCAAACAAGAAGCAGTACAGTTAATCAAAGTACGCGCCTAAACTATCGACAGTGTTGCCATCTTAACGGTCGCTTGTTGATGAGGTACCTTCTTGGCTAAACAAACAAACAAAAAAAACCCAGTAGCTCATTCATGCCAGCAGCGAAGAGGCCTGGAGAGAGAGTGGCAATCACATCACAAAAGGCATTTTATTTTCCACAGCTTGTTGAGAATTGAGTATTTTTCCCTGCAAGAAGTGGTCAAAGCCTGGAGGAAGTGGTAGCAGTTGGTGCGAGGTCTGGTGAATACAGTGGATGACAGAGTTTCCAAGTCTAGTGTCTGTAGTTTGAGCAGCGTTGTCTGTGCGGCATGTGGTCAAGCATTGTCCTGCAAGAGGATTGGCCTGTCTCTATTGACCAGTCTCGGCTGTTTAATCACAAGTATCCTCATCATTTCATCCAATTGGTTGCAGCAGACATCCGCTGTAATCTATAGACCAGGTTTCCTGAAGCTGTAGTGGATAATACCAGCACTGGACCACCAAACACACACCGTCAGCTTTTTTTACTGAATATTCAGTTTTGGACTGTGTTACGGCACTTCACCTTTATCCGGCCATTGTGCCGAATGCTTGCGATTGTCAAAAAGAACCCATTTTTCACCACACGTAACAATACAGTGTAGAAACGGTTTGCCTTTATGTTGTGACTGCAAAGAAAGACAAGCTTCGAGACAATTTCTCTTCTGAATCCTGTTTAATTCACACAGAATCCATCTATGCAGCTTCCCTCCCTTGCCCTTGTGTTTCAAATTCTCCAATATTGTTGGAATAGTAACGTCAAACCTTGCTGCTAACTCACGTGTAGGCTGAGATGGATTTGCTTCCACTACAGCTTTCAGCTCGTCATTATCCACCTGGGTCTCAGGTCACCCATGTGGCTCATTTTCAAGATTAAAAGGAGCAGAACGGAACTTCTCAAACCACCTACTGTGCGTTCATTAGCCACGTCCTTCCCAAACACTCCGTTGATATTTCGAGCTGTCTGCGCTGAATTGGTTCCACGATGGAACTCATGTTCCAAAATAACACGAGTTTTTGACTTGCTCATGTTTTCACAAAAATTGCTCTCAAAAGAAAACTAGAAGAATAATCACAATCCAAACCGTGCATTTGGAGGACCGAGGACGCCCCTTCACGATAGACATGGAACAGGAAGTGTCAAAGTGGAGCGTCCGAGACATCCACCGTCTAACTCGGGACCTACGGACATGGGACGTTCCGCACACAGCCCCATTAAAGACAAACGCCAACATACTGTCGTTCTGAGACCAGCTTGTCACAAAGGGGAACGCCTGCCTGTGAGGCGGCGAAGGCCGGTCCCCCGCGTCTGCTGCGGGCCCCAAACCCGCGGTCTGACCCCGGCGCAGTCCTGGCGGGAGGCCTGGGCGCCCGCGTCTGGTTTGCGGAGTCTCCCGAGTCGTGCGAGTCTCTGCCTCCTGCACACGATGGCTTCAGGCCACAGGGAGCAGCCACGCTGAGCGGCGGGGGCGCCGGGGCGTTTCGGCGTGTGTTTCCCTGGCAGCGGCCACCAGGACTGGGTGAGCCGCCACCGGCTTCTGAAGGCCGAGGGCCCCCAGCCTGTCAGAAAGGCGGCGTCTCGCAGGTTCGAGTGCCGCGGTGGCCTGGTGTCTGCTCGGGAGGGCGCCGCACTCTGCCCGGGAC
Source organism: Indri indri (assembly GCA_004363605.1). Taxonomy (NCBI): domain Eukaryota; kingdom Metazoa; phylum Chordata; class Mammalia; order Primates; family Indriidae; genus Indri; species Indri indri. Next base: position 20,555 of record RJWJ010027150.1, read on the forward strand.
CAGGCTGAGCGCAGGCAGGTGGGCGACGTCCTGGGGGGGCCGTGTCTGGGTTCACTGGGGGTGCGTGGCCCTGCAGGTTGCTCGCGTGGGTGGGCTCAGCGTTCTGACTGTGGAGGTGAATCCCCTCCTACGGCGGCCCGGCCACGGGTGCCCCTGCGCGGAGGCTGTTTCTTCCCCTAAGCTACTTGCGACACCGGTGAGAAGGAGCTGTCTGAGAAGAAGCCGCCGACTCGGCAGATGGGCGTTGCTGGGAGCGCCGCCAATGCTCTTTCCACCTGCTTGTCCTGCGGGAGCGTCTCTGTGGCCATGGTGGGCGCCAGTGGTGGCCTTGGCGTGGGCGTGTGCAGTGCGCGTGTGCACATTTGCACACATGAGGGTTGGCGTGTGTGTGTGTGTGTGTGCACACGTGTTTTGTGTATGCGTTTGAAAGTGAGCGGCAGGAGTGTTCAAAGCCTCACCCTCCGCGTCCCGGGCCTGTGGGGTAACGAGGCATCGCGAGGTGCACGTCCGATAAGATACCAATATCACGTTACGGAGGAGAGGAGGGGGGCGGGCGGGTTGCACCCAGCACCTGTCTCGCGCTCTTTCTGAGTTGGCATCTGCGCGTGAAGGTTTATTGATTCCCGGCCGTCTGCGCCCCTGGTGCTCACGGGGTCTCTATTCTCCTGCCAGCTGCACGGCTACTTGGAGAACGAGCCGCTCACGCTCCAGCTGTTCATCGGGACGGCTGACGACCGCCTGCTGCGGCCACACGCCTTCTACCAGGTGCACCGGATCACGGGCAAGACGGTGTCCACCACCAGCCACGAGGCCGTGCTCTGCAGCACCAAAGTCCTGGAGATCCCTCTGCTGCCGGAGAACAACATGCGGGCCACGTAAGTGCCTGGGTGGGCGTGCCCCCCCCCAGCCTGGCCGGGGTGCTCCGGGTCAGCACCCAGCGAACTTCACCAATGTTCTGACAACAGGTTGCTTCTTTGCGGGGTTTCAGCTGCTGTGTACGGTGCTCTGTAAAACAGACTCCTCAGTGCCACAGTGGCAAATCCCTCCCTCCGTGCCTGCACTCAGCTCCCAAACGTGACACCTTTTTATTCCCGAACACGGCAGTGCAAGTCAGAGCAATGGCTAAAATGCAAACATTGAAAAATTAGAGCAGGGCGTACATCTGGATGGCGTTTTGACTTTAAGAGCCATGGGAGAAGCCAAGAGCCGCCTTGCAGAGGCAGATGGGACTCTGTGGTGAGCTTCTAGAGACGTAGGTGTGGAGGTGGAGCCAGCCCTGGGTGGCATCCCCAGCAGTGCGTGCAAAGGTCCTGGGGCAGATGGGCAGGGCCTGCTCTGGGCCACCTTGGCGGGGGCTGTGTAACTTAGGATTTCGTGTGGGGTTTTAATACCTGTCAGAGCCCCTGGGTCCAGAACAGAAGGGAAACTGCTTCTCCACATTAGCGTCGCATGGATTTCTCTGAATTCCTCCTAAAC
>RJWJ010027151.1:0-22473 GCA_004363605.1 Indri indri
CTCAGCATAATTATTAATAATGACCTCTTTCACAATCGAAAGTGCCCTAGTTTGGATAATGTGGTCACTCTACCAGCCCTTATTTTGCAGAGGGGAAAACTGAGCTGCAGACAGGTGAAGTCACTTGTCCCAGTCACACAGCTGGCAACTAGCCAAGGTAAAATTTGAACCCAGTTCTGCCTGCCTCCCAGGCCTGCGCTCTGGCCCGTGCTCTCCACGTGGATGTCCTGTCACTCTACTGCTGGCTCCCCGTCAGGGTCCGCACCTCAGCTGTGGCACCACCTTCCTCTCAGCGGCCTAGCCCCGGGACCTGCCAGGACGCTCGGGGGGAACCCAGGCCTGTGGTCCTCCCTGGGCCCCTGGAGCTAAGCTGGGGGTGCCTCCATGTCCCTGCTGTTGGGCACTGCCCAGGTGGGGCCCATGGTTCTCCTCTTGGCCAAGGTCCTGGCTAGGCGGGTCCTCAATGGCTCCTCTGCTGCCCCAAGGCAGACGGGGGATGAACCTGGGGTGGCAGGGCCTCTTTGTCCTCTCTGGGCCTTATCTCCCCAGATAAGAGTCTGCCCTCCCTGGCCGGTTTCCTCCTCAGGAGAGAGGACTCTCAGTCCTCCTTATCACCAAGGCCCAGCAATCCGCCTCCCAATCAGGGGAGATCCCTGAAGCTGCAGCAAGCTGGTCCCACCCAGCCTGTGATGGCCCCTCCTCTGCTGACCACCCCGCCCGCCTCCTCTGGGAAGCCCTCCCTAATCACCCATTCATTCATTCAGCTAATCCTGCACAGGCATGCACTTGGACCCTGCAAGAACAAGAGCAGGGTCTATGGCACCCAGGCCTTGCTCTACTCCAGACCAACTGTGTGGCCTTGGACAAGACCCTCTCCCACTCTGGACCCCAGTTTCCTCATCTGAACCAGAGAGAGTTTGCATGAGCACTGGTTCTCAAAGTGTGGTCCTGGGGCCAGCAGCATCATGGAACTTACTAGAAATGCAAATTCTTGGGCCGTGCCCCAGAACAACTGAATCAGAAACTCTGGGGGTGAAACCAGCACCCCATGTCTTCTGAAAATGCTCAAGTTTGAGGACCACCCCCTTTATCTTTTACAGCTACTGCTTTGGAGCTTACCAGCATGTTCACGAACATTGTCTATCATGCTTCCCCATGGTCCTACAGAAGGTGTTGCTCTGCTGACCCGGGGGTCGAGCACAATGGCTCAGAGCATGGACTCGGGGGGCCAACTTCTGTGGGCGCCTATGTTGGCTTAACCACTTTCAGACAAGGTAACTTTGGGTAAGTCACCTAACTTTTCTGAGCCTGTTCTTGTTCTGTAAAATGGTATCCATGAAACAGGTTGCGTTGCCGCCCCAGGGGAGCCCATGCATAACGTTTGTGCACCCCACACAGTGAGCCATGGCCGACCGGTTACCATGAGCATTTTGCATCTGAGGTTCAGAGGAGTTACACAATCTGCTCAGGTGTTCACAGTTTGTTTTCAATACTGCTAGGCCTCAAATTCAGATCTGGCTTCTTTAGGATTTGAGGGAAAAGGGCTCCTTAGCAGGGGCGGTTGGCCCCTGACAGGTCAAGAGAGGGCAGTACAGCCATGACTTTGGGGTCCGACATCTGGTTCAAATCCCAGTGCTTATCAGCTGCACTTAACCCCTCTGAGCCCCTATTTGCTATGTGGAGTGTGACAAGACATGTTAACAGCCATCGTAATGCCACAGTGACCACAGTGCCTAATCCTCATCTCTGCTCTCCAGCCCCCGCCCTGGCCTGCCCCAGTCTTGGCAGCTGAACTTACTGTTCAGGGCAGCCCCCATCTCTTCTTGGCTGTTGGCTGCGTGGTACCAGGTGACCTGCAGGCCATCTCGGTGGCTGATCTGGCCCAGGCTCAGCAGGTAGTCCAGCATGTCCGCATTGGGGCGGCAGGCATCCTGCCTACAGCCTGGATGAATACCAAGGGGCCGTTAGCATCACCCCTGCCCCACCTCAACCCCTGTCCACTCATCCCGCGGCCCTCCCTGGGCTCCCACTGTGTGTCTAGCACGTGATCTAGCAGAGAGACAGTGAGACCTGGACTCCTCGGTGCTGCAAGAGAGTGAAATGCATGGGCTCCCGGCGCCCCGATGGGCCCTGGTACCAGCCAGGGGCAGTCAGGAAAGGGGGGTATGGGAAGGGAACATTCAGAGAGAAGGGAACATGTAAGGGAGACCTGGAAGGAGGGGTATAAATTTGATAGAAAGTAGGGAATAGGTTCCAGACAGACAGAACAGCATAGCCACAGGCTTGGCTGTGGGAGAGTGTAGCTGCCTAAAGGAATGGCCAGTGGCCTGGTACGGACAGAGTGTAGAGAAAATGGAATAACAGCGCGAGATTGGAAAAGAGGGGCCGGGTGCGATGGCTCGTGCCTGTAATCCTAGCACTCTGGGAGGCCGAGGCAGGAGGATCGCTTGAGGTCAGGAATTCGAGACCAGCCTGAGCAAGAGCGAGACACCCATCTCTTCTAAAAATAGAAAAAAATTAGCTGGGCATGGTGACGTGGACCTGTAGTCCAGCTACTTGGGAGGCTGAGGCAGGAGGATCACTTGAGCCCAGGAGTTTTAGGTATGATGATGCCACTGCACTCCACCCAGGGCAACTGAGTGAGACTCTGTCTCAAAAAAAAAAAAAAAAGAAAGAAAGAAAAGAAAGACATTCCACAATTTAAAAAACATTTTTGGAAAAGAGGGCTGGGATCAGGTCTTAAACCGCCTTGAACCTAGCAAAGGGCTGGCCGTGAGCCGAGCGAGGGCAGCAAGTGAGGGTGTGTTTGGGAAGCTCTCTCTGGCCGCAGTGCGAGTGTGGGCTGGCGAGAGCGGGCTGGTGGCAGAGGATTGCGTGGAGGGTCCAGGAGACCCCGAGGCCTCAGAGGGCAGGGCAAAGGATGGGGCGCAGGCGGTGGGAAGGAAGCATGTTCGAGGCTTAGGACTGAGGAGCACAGGCAGGAGGCAGAGGTGGGTGTAGGCTACTCTCAGGTCCCCATGTGAAGAGGGCGTGCAGGGATCAGCAGGTGTGGGGCGAAGGGTGCGCTCAGCTCAGTCTGCTTAGTTTGAGGTGCCCACGTGACTCCCAAGAAGCAACGGTCATCGAGGTGTGGGAGGGAGGTCTGGGCTGAGGCCGAGATTTGACGGTCCTCAGGCAATCGGTGAAGGGAAAGAAATTAATGGGACCTTCCGCTGGGGATGGATGGAGTCGTGGTAGGGCTGGGGGGCAGAAGAGGCAGAGAGCTGTGGATGGGGACAGAGCCTCGGTGGGGAGAAGGAACGGGTGACAGGGAAGCCAGCTAGGAAGGCGGGAGGGGAGGCACGTACCTGGCCTTTGCAGGATGAGGCTTGGGACCAGCCCGACGATGACCAACAGAACCACAGTGGCAATGCCAGCGATTGCCCACTTGGCCTGTCTGCCTGAGCACCGCTGCTGGCAGGCCATGGTGGCCCTGCGGCGGGGCTGCGGTGGGAGGCCAGAGCCCCCAGCAGCACCTAATCCTCCCCCAGACCTGGCTAGCTCTGCAGCCCTCTCATGTCCCAGTGTGGAGATAACCCCTGAAGCCCCTCCTCCCTCCCCACCCTCCTCCTCTTCCTCTCACCCTCCCAGGATCTTAATAGGCCAAGCAGAAAATCCTGCCACCACCAAAATGACCTTTGAGCACAGTAGGAGGCAGCAGAGGATGACGGGCTGAGCCCCCGCCGCTCCCTGTCTGCCCCTGCCTGGGAGTCGGGAGACCACACATCAAGCCCAGCTCGTCTCACTTTCCTGGACACCTGGAGCAAGTGTCTGCCCCTCTCTGGGCCTCATTTTCCCACGTGTAAAAGGAAGCAGCTAGATTGCGTGGCCTTCAATGCACTTTCCTCTTCTAACTCTAGGCTTTCTGCCCTGCCCCCAGGGAATCCTGCGTATCTGGCTGGGATTGGTGAGAAGGACAGATTAGATTTATCTCAGGGGCAAGAATTTCCCTTCCATTTTAGACTGTGGCCAACAGATTATCTACATGGGATTGAAACTGATAGGACTGGCAGGCTGGCCTGGGTTACTGCAGGCCACTCCTGGGACAGCAAGTCCATGGGGAAGGGGCTGAGTCACCACCTCACACAGAAGGAGTTCTGGGGGCTCCAGTATGGGGAGCAAGTTAGAAACTGCCCCTGTTCTGAGAACCCTGGAGTTCGAGTCCAAGAATCATCTGTATGTGCAGCTTATAGAGGTTCACAGTGAAACCCGGCCGGGCGCTTGGCCACTGACCGATGGTGCGTGTGTGTGAAAGAGTGTGGAGAACGATGCCCGGGTGGGCAGATGTTGGGAACCGAGGGGTGGAGGGGCAAGTCGGGAGGCCGTGGGGGTTGTGGGTCCTCCCTGAGCTACCACCCAGGAGGGAGCTGGACGTAGAGGGCGTGGGCTCAGGGGAGATCCGGGCGGAAGACAAGTGCATGAAAATCATTTCTGCCAAGGCAGGGGGCAAGGGATGGAGACAAACTTCTGGGGACCACTCATCAGAGGGTCAGGTGGAGGAAGAGGAGCCAGTCGAGGAGAGGGGACAGAACCCAGCATGGTAGGGGTGGCAATGGAAAGGCCACTTCAAGAAGAAAGGAGTGGTCAGCGTGCCTGGAGATGGAGCCCGATGAGGACAGCAAGGGTCCCTGGGATTTGCAAGAGGACAGCGATGGTGGCGGTGGGGACGGTGTCTGCAGAACAGTGGGGAGGGCGGGCATGGAAGGGGGTCTGAGCAGAGAGGGAGGGGGAGGGCAGGAGGGAGAGGCACTGGGGCAGGTGAGGATGGCAGCGGGGAGGACCCGGGGCACAGGCGGTGCAGTCCTGCAGGATATGGGGAAGGGTGGGCACGGTGAGTGGACAGTTTGGGGTGCTGGGGGTAGGAGATGTGGGGAGGACAGGGAGGTTCTGTCGGCTGGCCAGGGCATGTGCCAGGCTTACAGGGATCCAAGGAGACCAGAGCTGTAGGCTGACAGGACCCCAGCCCACACACCCTCTCTCCAGTGCACAGCCGGGAAACGGCCGGCTCTGATGGCCCCTGACCCCCGCCCCCCAGCTGAGGCAGAGCCAGCCCTGGAGACTCAGGCTCTCAGGTCCGTGGGCCTCTGGAGAAGGGGAGCTCTCTTCTGTCTGGGCCTCAGCTCCTCCTCCGAATCAATGCAACAAAGCCTTTCCCAGCAGCCGCCCTGGGCGGGCCCTGGCTGGCTGTCAGGGGTGCAGGCTGCCGTGTCCTCAGCCTCCGGGGAGACAGTAGGGGGTCGCAGGTAAGCAGACACGTTTGGTGCGCCCCTTTCTTAGGGAGGTGTAATAAGGCGTGTTAACTGGGTATTATAATGGTCACAAAAGTTAACTGAGAATGACCGAGCCACATCTCAGAGTAAGAACTGCATATGGTTCACTTTACAGCTAAAGTGTAGAGGAACAGCAAACCACCAGAACTGCAAAATGTATCCCTCCCTGACTCCGCCCTTCTAGGAATTAAGGGCGTGAAACACGGACAGACGGTTCTCGTGTCCCCACGTTGCAGGCAAAGACACTGAGGCTTGGAGAGGTCGAGACTTGTCCCAAGTCGCCTCAGTGTCAGGTTCAAGTGCAGGTCAGGCTGACGCCAGGACCCGCTGCCTGGTGTTGTGGCATCTGCTGGTCTTTTCTTGTCCACACCCATTTACAATGATTTGGGATATTACTTTGTTGGGCTACAATACTTAACGGCAATGCTGGACAAATCTCTTTTCAAAAGAAAAATTCAGAACTTAGTTCTTACAGTCCACAAGGGCTCTCCGTGTACAAACCACCCTCATTTTGGAACGTTGCTTATTTGGTGTACATGACACTCTCATGAGGGAAGCATCATTATATCCCCTTTCGAATAAGGGAACCGGAGCCAGTTAGCAGCAGAGCAGGGGCGCGAGGGCCTCGTCTTCCTGACTCGGCAGGCCCATGTTGCTGCATCCTCCCCAGGAAGGAGGCGGCCAGCTCTGCGGCATGGAGCCTGGCTGCCTCTCCTGGTTCGGGGGGCTCTGCACCTGCGTCTGGGGGGAAAGAGATTTCCTCCGGCTCTGGCTTTTAGCAGGAGGAACAGCCCTAGTTCAGACCATTCTGAGAACACCCCTGAGAAGTGTCTGTGACATTTCTCGTGCGAGTAACTCATTAAATTACTGAGCATGCCCTGTGTGCCAGGCACTGTGCGAGGCTCTGACAATCTGCCCCACACTATATTGCAGGAGAGAAGCAACCAGGAGCTGGCGGGGGCGCCTGCATTTCAAATGTGGAACAGCTGTTTCAGAGCTGGTGCACATCCAAACCGCGGAGGGGCCTTGCAGCCTCTAAGGGTGTCAGGCCTGGAGAGTGGCAGTGGGTGCGGGTGGGGGCACGCAGGGTGGAGAAGACACACGTTAGGGCAAGAGGAGGAACCCCAGGCTCCTGGGTGGGCCAGGAGGCTTTTGGAAGAGGCACGGGGGCAGGGGCTAGGGAAGGCTGTCACAGTCAAAGAGAACCGTGCGTGTGGAAGAGGGCCCTCGTGTGTGGGAGAGGAGTGTGTTTGGGGGTGTGAGTGGCGCAGTGTGACTGGAGCACCAGCTGGGAACTGGGGACGGGCGGTCGGGAGATGAGGCTGGGGAGGTGGGCAGGGCTGGGTACGCTGCTAAAAAGCCTGGCTTCGATCCGGAGCAGAGGGGTGTCTTCACCTACGGGGTAGGCCGGGGACTGGCGCACTCAGCTTTGCACTCTGGAAGCCGGTCTTGAGACATGGCCGGTGCAGGTCAGCTGCCTCCAGCACCCAGGCTGTCCAATTTGAGCAGTGACCACCCTGCACCCCCATAAAGCCACAGGACTTCCCGCACCATACTGCTCAGAACAGCAAATAGACTGTGGAAGTTTGAGCCTCAGGTTTTGTTACCTGGGTTACTTCGATACCCGATACCACCTGCTATGCCCCATGGCACAGTATGGGGAGAAGAACATAGAGGTGGTTAGGAAGCCCCAACATTTCGGATGTGGAACAGCCGTTGTTAAAGCTGGTGCTACAGGAGGTTCTGCCTCCTGGGCCCTGAGAAGCCCCACCAACTTCTATGAGGCGATGTCCCTTCCTCCTGTCGTCCCCTGCTTCCCCAGAGAAGCCCGTCACAACACGGGGAAATGCAGCCCTGAATTACTTCAGCTAAGAAAACGATTGTTCCTGAATCCAGTTCATGAACATTCAACACACAGGTGCTGGAGCCCAGCGAGCCACTCTCAAGGCTGACTTTTGTCCCGAGGACTATTGCCAAAACCCTGGAGATCCCGAGCGTCCACTTTCATGGCTGTACAGGTTGTGCTGGCAGGACATAAAGCCTGGGACCCCCTTCAAAGTGGGGATTCTGGCCGGGTGCAGTGGCTCACACCTGTCGTCCCAGCACTTTGGGAGGCTGAGGCCAGAGGGACGCATGAGGCCAGGAGTTCGAGACCTGCTTGGCAACATAGTGAGACCCTGTCTCTATAAAAAATAAAAAAATGAGCTGGGTGTGGTGGCGTGCACCTGTAGTCTCAGCTACTCAGGAGGCTGAGGCAGGAGGATCGCCTGAGCCCAGGAGTTATAGGTTGTAGTGAGTTATGATGACTCCACCAACTTCAGCCTGGGTGACAGAGCAAGACTCTGTTTTAAAAAAAATAAAATAAAAATTTGAAATCCTGGGAGAAGTGGTAAGTTGAAAAAGAAAAAAGAAAAAGAAAAAAATACCAAAGCGGTGATTCTAATAGAATGCACCTTCATAACGATGGTTCTCTAGTGGCTGCATACTCAGTAAGAGCTAAAGAGAAATAAATCCACCATCCCATTTTGACATTCGCACTTGGTGGGATAAAAAGAAAAACTTCTAAAAATTAATAACCACAAGCTGGCTCCCACACAGGTATTGGTCCAAATTCATACTGCTTGGGTGGTCCAAAAACTCTAAATGGCAGAGTTTATTTTAAAGTAGTTCATGTAGGTAGTGCCCCAAGGTAACTAGCAGAAGAAAAACAAGTTTTCTCAAGAGGAACATAGCTTCCACCCAGAACTTAAAGAATTCTAGGGCAAAGTTTCAGGGAAAATAAGCAGCTCATCAATCCCAGGCAGCAATCCCAAAATTTATAAGAAAATAACGCAGCATGGGCGACACCGAAAGAAAGAATAAACAGCAGGATCAGACACACAGTCTTTAGAATTCAAAATTATCACACCAGGAATGTGTTTGAAGAAATAAAAATTAGCTTTAAGATATGAACAAAGAACATTAGAACACATACAATGACCAAGCACATTTGAGAAGGAACTGAATAGAACTTCTAAAATTGAAAAATATAATTAAAATAAAAAACTCAATGGAAGGATTTAACATTAGGTTAGACATAGCCGATTAGAGAATTAGATAAGATTAGAAGGGGACAGGTATGTTGGCTCATGCCTGTAATCCTAGAACTCTCGGAGGCCGAGGTGAGAGGATCACTTGAGCTCAGGAGTTCGAGACCACCCTGAGCAAGGGTGAGATGCCATCTCTACTAAAAATAGAAAAACTAGCTGGACGTGGTGGCACGTGCCTGTAGTCCCAGCTACTGGGGAGGCTGAGGTGGTAGGATGCCTTGGGCCCAGGAGTTTGAGGTTGCTGTGAGCTATGATGATGTCACCGCACTCCAGCCTAGGCAACAGAATGAAAAAAAAAAGATTAAAAAATGTCCAGAAATTAGCATAGAGAAATAAAGAGATGGAAAACATGAAAGAGAGGTTAAAAGACAAAGAGAACAGAGAGAAGGGCTAACATGCATCTAATCAGAGTTGTAGGAGGACAGCAGAGAAACAATGGAAAAGCGAATATTTTCCAATATTTCTGGAAAATTTTTCAAAATTGCTGATCAACGCCAATCCCCAGATTTAGGAATCACAATGAATTCCAAGTAGAAAAAAAAAAATCCATACCTATATGTGGCATAGTAAAATTGCATAACATCAAAGTAAAAGATCTTAGAAGCAGCCAGAAAGAATAGATTTATTGAGGCCAGGCACAGTGGCTCACGTCTGTAATCCTAGCACTCCGGAATGCCCAGGCAGGAGGATCGCTTGAGCTCAGGAGTTCAAGACCAGCTGGAGCAAGAGCGAGACCCTGTCTCTACCAAAAATAGTGCACACCTGTAGTCCCAGCTACTTGGGAGGCTGAGGCAGGAGGATCGCTTGAGCCCAGGAGTTTGAGGTTGCAGTGAGCTATGATGATGCTACTGCACTCCAGCCAGGGGTGACAGAGTGAGACTCTGTCTTAAAAAAGCAAATTACAAACAAAAACAACCCCCACCCCCCACCCCGGACATCAGAAGGCTTTGGAAAGAGACCAAAAGCAGGAAGAAATTGGAGGGGCACCAACAGTTAGGAGAATGATCAGCTACTGGGTAAAAAAAATATGTAAAACCTCACAAACATAATATTGAACCAAAGAAGTCAGAAAGAGAAGAGTGTGGGCAGGAGAGGAGAAGGAAGAGGAGGTGGGGTGGGGGCACAAAAGGCTATCCAAGGTGGCTGGGGGGAATTCTCAAGCCAGGCAGCTGCTGAGGTGAGGTCACTGTCAACAGTGGTGTTTGGGTCTGATGAGGCTGATTTCTGGGCGGCATATCTCGGAACAAATGGCTTGAGTCTCGTGAGATTTACTGGCCTGGGGGAAGGAAAATACAGCTTCATGGGCGGTTCCACTATCATTTTGTAGTGGTGCCCAGCGAAGTTTCTCTATCTAGTCACTGATAATCTTAGTTTAGCTATTGCTCATGGCTAAAAAGGTCTTCTTTAGAAAGACAGCGGCCTTTCCTTATTGTAGAATCCAAGTCTCACTGTTGTGTGTCACCCGCCCTTCCCAGCTCAGCACTCCTATCTGCCCTCCAATAGCAGGTGGGTGGAGTAGGGAAAAGACCAAGGACACAGGTGTCCTCGCTTGTGGCCTTGAGCCAGTATTTTCCCTCTCTGGGTCTCAGTTTCCTCATCACAGACCACCTGATTTCAAAGCCCTTGTTGCCCCGGACAAACAGAGGTATGAGGTCACGTGGTGAGGGGCTTTCATGGGGGGACTTGAGCGCCAGGCAAGGAACTCAGTCTTAGTGTTACGGCTCTTTTAGAATTTGTCTAGCAGGTTTTCCGGTCCTCACCGGAAGACCCCCCAAAATAATCTAAAAAAAACAAAACAAAAAGGAACTCAGTCTTCATTTGCAGTGAGGTCCTTTCCAGGTGGTTGTGGAGGGTCTGAAGATAGGTCCCTCCTTGAAGGGACACCACCCCTGCTTCTCCCCACTGTGTGGGCAGGAGCTGGGGCCCCATTGGCTGGGGGACTTCTGGGTCATGGTGACCTCACAAAGGCTATAACCCCACCCTGGGCTTGGGGGCGCCTAGGTAAGCTGAGGGCTGGCTCTGGGAAAGTCCCAGGGGTGGGGCAGCCTCCACAAGGCAATTACCACCTTGACCCCACCCCCCTGGGTAAAAGTCTGCCCCTCTGGCTGTAATTCCACAGTTAGACGTCACGCCTTTGGCTTAAAGCTGAATTTTCTGTTACCATGTGGATGCCCCAGGTGGAGGTAACACATTGAACTTTACCTCAGCAGCTCAGGCTCACAGAGAAAGAATTTAAGCTCTCAGGTCCTGAGAGAGTGGTGGGCAGGAGTTGGGGGGAGGGGAGGGAAGAGGGGGGTGAGAAAATCCCATTGCCCTGGGGAAGAGAAGGCCAAGAACCTGGAGACCAGGCTTTGTCTTTTTCTTAGGTCCCCCAGCCTGCCAGCACCCAGGAGGAGGAAGGGCTGGGGGAAGAACATTTATTGAGGGCCTACTGTGGGCCAGGCACTGTGGTCATCACTTTCTGTGCATGATCCTATTTGGAGAGGGACGAGGTCACCTGTCCAGATTCTCACAGCTGGTAGAGACAGAGCAGGTTTGGAATTAAGATCTGTCTGACTCCAAAGCCTTGGGTTTGGCATTGTTGCTGGACATTGGGAGGGTTGCCTTGTTTTCATTGGGCTTTTTATTTACGGTAGGGGCCTAACAGTGACAGAGGGAATGAGGGATGAGAAACAGAAAGATGTGGTTCCACTGAGTGATTTGTGCCTTGGGAACCTCTATGGTATTGTGAGGAAAATTGTGGGTTGAGAGAACCTGAGTTTGAATCCTGCCTCTACCACTTGCCTGGGACTTTGCAAAAATCACTTTAGACTTCTGAATGGTCTGAACTAATATGCCAGCAAATGAGGATAATGATATCTATCTTGAAGGGCTGTCATTCATTCATTCATTTCTCATTCCATGAGTGTTTTCTGAACCTCTCCTGCATGCCAGTGCTATGTGCTGGAGAAATAGCAGTAACAAGACAGCCAGACACTGAGCAAGCTCATTTTCTAGAGTTGAAGCATGCAAGTAAATAGAGTGTCCTCTGATAGAGAGTGATCACATGAGGAGAGAGCCTCAACCACATTTGGGGATCCCAGGAAGACTTCCTAGAGGAAGGGACATCAAAGCTGATGTCTGAACTATGACTAGATGTTAGCCAGAGGAAGCGATCGAAGTTTAGGTGAGTAGTCCTGGGGAAGATTACAGAAGAGGAAAGAGGGTCTGCAAAGGCCCCACGGCAAGAGGAGGCCAACACATTTGAGCCACTGGGAGAAGCTGAGAGTGGTACAGGTATGGGGTGCAAGGCCAGGGAAGGTGATGAATGTAGCTGGTGAAATGTTTTAATTAGTTAATTAATTAATTTTTATTTATAAAAATTACTTATTTTAAAATAATTTTAATCTTTTTTCTTTTCTTCAGACATAAGGAAACAATATCTTTTTAAAAACATAAGCTCCACCTACACAACACAGTCTGAGAACCCATGAGAAGTCACAGAGGGGTTGAAAGAGGGGAATATCTTGGTTGGATTTGCACACATTTTACCTTCATCTGGGAATGTCTTTACTTCCCCTTCATTTCTGATGGAGAGTTTTGCCAAATAAAGCATGTGTAGTTGGCAGTTCTTTCCTTTTAGCATTTGAAAAATGTGTGTGACTTCCTTTTGGCGTCCATGGTTTCAAATGAGAAATCTGCTGTCATTCAAATTGGTGTTTCCCTGTAGGTAATGCTTTCTAGTTGCTTTTAAATTTTTTTTTTTTTTTTTTTTTTTTTTTTTTTTTTTTTTTTTTTTTTTTTTTTTTTTTTTTTTTTTTTTTTTTTTTTTTTTTTTTTTTTTTTTTTTTTTTTTTTTTTTTTTTTTTGAGACAGAGTCTGGCTCTGTTGCCCTGGCTAGAGTGCCGTGGCATCAGCCTAGCTCACAGCAACCTCAAACTCCTGGGCTCAAGTGATTCTCCTGTCTCAGCCTCCCGAGTAGCTGGGACTACAGGCATGTGCCACCATGCCCAGCTAATTTTTTCTCTCTATATATATTTTTAGTTGTCCAGATAATTTCTTTCTATTTCTGGTAGAGACAGGGTCTCACTCTTGCTCAGGCTGGTCTCGAACTCCTGGTCTTGAGCGATCCACCTGCCTCAGCCTCCCAGAGTGCTAGGATTACAGGGTGAGCCACCACACCCGGCCTAGCAGAACTTATTAACATTAATGTCACTGAAGCTGGTACACAACCTCCCACTGCTAAAAGTAAATTTTTTTCATTGTCTTTATTTTTCAGAAGTTTAATAATGATGTGTTTTGGCATGGATTTCTTTAGGTTTATCCCGTTTGGAGTTTTGTCAGTTTCCTGAATTTGTATGTTTATGTCTTTCATTAAATTTGGGAAGTTTTCAGCCATGGCTTCTTCAAATGCTTTTTCAGCATTCTTTCCCTATTCCTTCTGGAACTCTGATGACATGAATGTTAAATATTTTGTTATTCTCCCACAGATCCCTGGGGTTCTGTTCATTTTTTCTGTCTACTTTCTCTTTAGATTAAGTAAATTTTATTGATCTGTCCTTATGTTCATCTTTGTCATCTCCATTCTACTGTTGAGCCCATCCAGCAAGTTTTCAAAAATTCAGTTACTGGGATGAGGGGGCAATGAGGAGTAGTTGCTCAGTGGGTATAAAGTTCTAGTTATGCAAGATGATTAAATTCTGGAGCTCTGTACAATGTAGTGCCTATAGTTAACATATTGTATTGTGCACTTTAAAATACATTAAGAGGGTAGATTTCATGTTAAGTGTTCTTCACACACACACACACACACACACACACACACATATACACGCACACCCCACAAAAGAACATAAGGAAATTTTTAGAAGTGATATGTTTAGTACCTTGGTTGTGGTGATGGTATCATGGGTATATGCATACATACAAACTTGTTAAAATATACATTAAACATGTGAAATTTTTTATACATCAATTATACCTCAATAAAGCTAAAAATTTCAGTTATATTTTAAATAACTTCTATTTTAATTTCAGTTATTGCCATTTAAAATATCTTTGTTTTCTATTTTTTCATTTGTTTCAAGTGGATTTGTAATTGCTTGTTGAAGCATTTTTATGATGACTGCTTTAAAATCCTTGTCACAGATTCCAACATCTGATTCATCTCAGTGTTGATAGTAGTTGCTTGTCTTTTCTCAAGGTAAGAGTCCTAGTTTTTGATATGATGAGCAATTTTTTATTGCATTCTTGACAGTTTAGATATTATATTAAGATATTCTTGATCTTACTTAAATCTTCTATTTTAGCAGGTAGTCAGCCTGTTAAGGTTTAGTGTGAATTTTCTGGTCTACTTTTTTGGACTGTAGTTCCAACAAAAATTTTCAGAGCCCTGGTCTGCTTCATTTTTCTGGCATTGCTGGGGCTCCTGTTCCTACTAATGCTGCCTACTGGGACAGAAGGCACTTCCTTGGGACACCTGTTGTCACTGGGGGTGGGGGCAGGAGCTGTGGGGTCTGGTAAGATCCCTGATACTGGGTGGAGGGCCCAGAGATGCAGGGCTCTGCTGACATTGTCACTGCAGGTGGGTTGGCCTGCAGTGGGTCCCTCTCTGTTGGGCTTTCCCTTTTCTGGTCCTTTGGCTGGAGAGAGCAAGCTTTTCTTCTTTCTGCTTTCGAATGTATGTTTATGCTCTTGAACATGTGTGTTGCAGGCCTCCCTGGCGCTCAGTTTGGAGTATTTGGGAGGTAAAAAGAAAACCCCAGGGAACTCGCCGTAGTGTCATCCCTCAAGTCCTAAGATGCCTAGCCAGTCTGCTGCCTTCTTTCCAGATTTTAGAGTCCTTTTATGATTGTCTCTGTTGAACTATTTCTAGAATACTTAGTTGTTTTTAGAAGGGAGGAGGAGAGAAAAGTGAATCCACACCCTCTTTTCTATTGCACGCATTTAAAAAAATTATAGTACAAGACACATAGCATAATATTTACTATTAGTGACATTTAGTATGTTCATCAAGTTGTGAAACCATTGTTACTATGTAGTTCAGAACATTTTTGCTACTCCAAAAGGAAATCCTGTACCCATTAAGCTGTCACTTCCTGTTTCCACCTTCCCCCTGCCCCTGGAAACCTTTTTGTATTTGCTTTAATCTGCTGTTTCTATAGATTTTACTATTCCGGATATTTTGTATAAATGGAGTCATATAATATGTGGTCTTTTGTGACTGGCTTCTTTTATTTAGCGGAGTATTTTCAAAGTTTGTCCACATTTAGCATGTATTATTAATAGTGCTTCATCCCTTTTTAAGGCTGAATAATCCATTGTATGGTTATACCATATTTTGTTTGTCCATTCATTTGTTGATGGATATTTGGGTTGTTTCCACCTTTGGCTCTTGTGCATACTGCTGCTATGGACATTTATGTACAATTTTTGTTGGAACACCAATTTTTGATTCTTTTGAGTATATACCTTGGAGTGGAAGTGCTGTGTCATATGTTAATTCAATGTTTAACTTTTGAGGAACCACCATGTTTTTTTTCAGAGGCTGAGAGAACCATTTTACATTCCCGCCAGCAATGTCTGAAGGTTCCAATTTCTCCCCATCCTTATCAACACTTGTTATTTTCCATTAGGGCGCGGTGGCTCACGCCTGTAATCCTAGCACTCTGGGAGGCCAAGGTGGGCGGATTGTTTGAGCTCAGGAGTTCGAGACCAGCCTGAGCAAGAGCGAGACCCTGTCTCTACTAAAATTAGAAAGAAATTAATTGGACAACTAAAAATATATAGAAAAAATTAGCCGGGCATAGTGGCACATGCCTGTAGTCCCAGCTACTCGGGAGGCTGAGGCAGAAGGATCGCTTGAGCCCAGGAGTCTGAAGTTGCTGTGAGCTAGGCTGACGCCACGGCAGTCTAGCCCAGGCAAAAGAGTGAGACTCTGTCTCAAAAAAAAAAAAAGAAAAAAAAAGAATTATAGCCTAGTGGGTGTGAAGTGTTATCTCATTGTGGTTTTGATTTGCATTTCTCTAATGATTAATGATCTTGAGCATATTTTCATGTGTTTATCAACCACTTGTATATTTTCTTTGGAGAAGTGTCTATTTGAGTCATTTGCCCAATTTTTAATTGGGTTGCCCTTTTGTTGTTGCATTGGAATTCTTCATATATTCTGGATACTAGAGCCTTGTCAGATATATGATTTGCAAATATTTCCTCTCATTCTATAGGCTATCTTTTCACTTTTTGATAGTGTCTTTTGATGAACAAAACTTTTAAATTTTGGTGATGTCCAATTTATCTATTTTTTCTTTTTTGCTTATGTTTTTGGTGTCATAGCTAAGAAACCATTGCCAAATCCAAGGTCATGAAGATTTACTCCTATGCTTTCTTCCAAGAGTTTTATAGTTTTAGCTCTTATACGTTGGTCTTTAATCCATTTTGAGTTAATGTTCGTGTGTAAACTTCATTCTTTTTCATGTCCATATCCAGCTGTGCCACTACCATTTGTTGAAGAGACTATTATTTCCCCCATTGAATGGAGTTCTCATCCTTGTCAAAAATCAACTGACCATATATGCCTGGGTTTATTTCTGGACTCTCAATTCTGTTCCATTAGCCTATATTATATGTTTGTCCTTATGCCAGTATCACACTGTTTCATGCAATTTTTTTTTTTTTTAGAGACAGGGTCTCATTTTGTTGCCCTGGTTAGAGTGCAATGTTGTCATCACAGCTCACACAGCAACCTCAAACTCCTGGGCTCAAGTGATCCTCCTGGCTCAGCCTCCCAAGTAGCTGGGACTACAGGTGTGCACTACCATGCCTGGCTAATTTTTCTATGTTTTTTTTGGAGAGACTGAGTCTTGCTATGTTGCCAGGCTGGTCTTGAACTCCTGGCCTCAAGTGATCCTCTTGTCTTGGCCTTCCAAAGTGCTAGGATTACAGGTGTGAGCCACCACGCCCAGCCTTATGCAATTTTAAAGGAAGATCTTTATGGCTTATTTCCAAAAATCTTTTTTGGGGAGCTGGCCTAGATACAAGGATCCCTGTTGAGCAGGCAATTCCAAGATCCAACCCTGAGGCAATGGGAAGTGGATTAGGCTCTGGTGGTGGTGATGGAGAGATGGGGAGAGATTTGAGAGCTGTTCGGGAGCCAGAATTAGAAGAACTTGGCCCAAATTGGGTGCAGCAAGTGAGAAAGAAAGTAGTCAAGGATAATGCTGTTTCTGGCTGGGATGGTGGTGCCAGTTCCTTGCAATGGAAGAGAATAGAAGGGTCTTATCTCGGGGGAAAATGGAGAGTTCTGTTTTGGATTCTCTGGGTCGGAGGTGCCCCAATGTCAGATGTGTGTGACCTTATGTGTGTGCGCACACTTACTTACACAAGTGCCTAACACACTCTGGGCCCATGCATCTGAGAAATGTGTTCTCAATGAGGAACTGGATGATCTATTGTTAGTTCCACACCCTGAAGGCTTTAGCACCCCTTGTTCAGGGCCTGGAAGGGTTCATTGAGCCGAGGGAGAGAGGATAGTGATCGGTCAATGATTCTCTCTGTCTTGGACAGGACTAGCTCTTTTATGGCCATGCTCCACCCTGCATTCGGGGCCCAGGACTCGGGGGCAAAGGCCACTAGGCGGTCTGTGGCTATCTGTTGTAAGCAGTGAGCGCTTTAGCTTCCTCCGGTCCCACCCAAGCCCCTCAACGGCCACTGCTCCTTCCACGGCACAATGTCCATTTGGTGGAGGGCAAGCTGTGGGCTGCCCGGTACTGCCAGGCACTTCTAAACCCTTGACTGGCTGTTGTAGGATGGAGTAAGAGGACTGAGGCAGCAGGAGAACATGGGGCGATCCGACTTTCCCCATGGAAGAGGGAAGGTCAGCCCAGGTTGAGACCTGTGGCCTTCTGCCCAGTGACCTGGTATTGTGCACCTGTTGGGTCAGGGGACAGAGATTATTACTTTCTCCCTCAGCCCAAACAAGTTAGGTCTTTGAAAATCCTACTCACTGCCTCCTAGGCTGCACCAACCTATATTTTTCCAGGTCGAAAATGCCTCCCTTTGGTAGCTGTGGCGCTTGCGTGTGTGTGCTCGTGCATGGGCATACGTGCACAGAAGGGAGGGATGATCAAAGGAAGATCCAGGCACCTCCTTAAATAAAAAAAGGCAAAATTATGAACACAAAATTAAGTACAGGGCTTTAGAAAGGGACCGTGAAGTCAAAGAGCCCCCCCATTTTAAATTCGTTAGCTTCAGGGTAAAATCGCCTCTGGTGCTGATGGTGAGGTGGCACTGCCTGCTTCTGAACAGGCACAAAGCTGTGCGGGAACCACTTGCTTGGAATGAAGTTGGCTCCCTGTGGGTGCTGAGCGCCTCAGTCCTCTGCCTGCAGTGCCTGGCAGACAGCACTAAAACAAGTAGCTACAAATACCATTTAGGGAAGGCCTTCGGTGGGCCACGTGCTCTGTGCCAGGCACTGTAGCTACATCCCCCCCGTCCCCGGGCTTTATGCTCCCAGTCTTAGAGATGAGGAGGACAGTGGCCAGAGGGGAAAAGTCTCTTGCCCAGGTTCACTCAGACTAGCAAGAGGATGAGCTGGGAATTGAACTCAGGACTCTATAACTCCAAATCTGTGGTCCCTTCAAAGCCGAGCTATTAATATAAAGATACACAGCCAAATTTGTGGAGTGAGTATAAAGTTTAGTGAATGAGTTAGCACATGAATGAATAATAAATGAACGAGTGATGAAATGAGCTAGTGAAAGGATCAAATGAAGAAGAGAGAAAAGTAAATATTGAAATAATGAACTCAAACATGTACTGAGCGTTCGCTGTGTGCCAGGGGCTATGCTGGATGTTAGAAAGCGGCAGAGAGCACGGCAGACGCGGTCTCTGCTCTTTTGGGGCTTATCGGCTAGTGGGGAGCCAGATACTGTGTGCCAAGAAAGGGGAAGTGAACAAGGTGCCCCGAGAACTTACAGGTGGCCCTCACCTGTCAGGGGACTCAGAAGGCTCCTAACATTTGAGCTGATCCCTGAAAGGCTGGAGCCGTAGGCACCGGCTGGGGGAGGGGAGTGCAGGGATGCCCAGCTGGCGGGAGGCCCACCCCCAACTGGGAGAGCCTGGCTCTCTGCGGTAAGTCAACCGAGTTGAGCAAGGGTAGAATGGACATGGGAAGGGGACGTACTGGAGGGGCAAGAGGGTGAAAAGGGGACTGGGACCAGATACAGAAGGGCCTTTTAGGTTTGCTAACAACTGGGGACTGTGTCCTAAAGACAACGGGAAGCCATGGAGGGGTTTAGGCGGGGGGCTGGCGTAGAGATGGTCTTGGCTGCCTGGAGGGCCAGTGAGGTGAGTGACCTTCTCCTTGACCTTCACTTCTTCGCATGTACACTGGGGCAATAATATTTAACTTCCAGGAGTAGGCCGCGCAGTAGGTGTTGAAAAGTCACTCTTCCCCTGACTTGGTTTCCTTCTGCATCTCCTCCCAGGGGCCCACTCCTGCTTAAGAACACCATGCATGCAGGTGGGCTGTCCCTACGACTCCCGCAGGAAGGGCGGCCCGGGGTGAGGGCAGGAGAGGATTGGGGGGTTCATCCAGCAGTTCTGGGTTGTGGCAGGCTCGGCGTCGGGTAACCGCCCCCGTTCTCCTCCACGTAGACTGTCTCACCCAGAACGCGCAAACTGTTAAGGCTGTAGGCAGCTCTGCCAGTGTTGCTCTGGGAATCTAGCGCTGTGGCCACTTGCAGAGTAATTCTAGCAACTTAGGGCTTTGCCTCTGGCTTGGAGCAACCCAATCTCCCAGGGCTCAGGGGTCCTTGCTGGTGACCTTGGGTCACCAAGTCACATGTGGCCAGCTGTAAGTAGGGTAACCCACAGGACACTCTTTCTTCCCTTTTTCTACCTTAAAGTGGAGGAAGTTCCTCATTTATCTGTAGACTTCCAGCTGCGTACCTGGCACTGTGCTGAGAGCTGGGGATGCCCTAGGGACAAAGATATACACAGTCCTTGCCATCGCAGAGCTTGTCTCTAGCAAGGGCTAGGCCACTAAATGGGTCATTGGAACAATGTGTGATGAGCATTTTGCTTGAGGAGTGGGATTGGCCAAGGGTAGTGGAAGGAGGTTCCCAGCCAAGGCAATTGCCTCTGTTCAGGGCCGTGAGCTGAGAGGGAGCAGGCTGTGGCCAAAGAAGGGAAACTCATAGGCTGTGGCTGGAACTGAGAGAACAAGGAGGGAAGCAACAAGTGATGGGCTGGAAAGGGGGGGCTGGGTACGGCCACCAAGGTCCTTGTAAGTCACAGCAAAGGGCTAAAGATAGTGGGAACCCTGGAAAGGCTTTAATGGGTATGGCATGGCTGCATTTGTCTTTTCTGTCTTCCAGGAGTACTGCAGGGAACACGACAGCTGGCTGTTGGAGAGAAGCAGGCAGTGGTGTTGAGAGACCTCCAGACTGGACATGGCCCTGAGTCCAGGGGCTAACCTGGTCCTTCCTGAAGACCCAAAGATAATACCAAGTCTCAAAGCCTGTGGGGCCCCAGTTTTAGGCCTTGGTACCATCCCTGGGCCCAACCCAGATATGACTCTTGTTCCTATGTTGAACCTACCCATAAGTCCTGGCTTGGCTCTCATTCCAGATCTTAACCCAACTCCGAGTCCTGTCTCAGGGACCAATAACACCCCCAAGCCTGAGGACAGCGGGGCCACGGCTCCTGCCTCCCTCCAGGTCACCAGTTCTTGCTCTGGTGAAGCCTTGGACAGGGATTTGAGTCATGTCTTGAGGCCTGACATACAGGGGACTCTGTGTCCAGCCTCAAACCCCATTCTCAGCTCTGGCTCTACTGAGCCTGCCAGTCAGAGCTCAGAGAACCACCCTGGGTCGAATTCTGAACAGGCCTTCAAGTGCCTCCCAAGCAAGACTTTTGATTTGGGTCAGAGTAACTCCAATCCTTCCAGGCCTGAATTAAACCCGTTCATAAGGCCTAGTTCTGGAGAAGCCCTGGTTCTGGGCTGCTGTGTCTCCAGGCCAGGCTCAAAAGCACTGCTTATTCCAGCCTCAAACTCTTCTCTGGATCTTGACTCCAGTCAGCCGCTCGGTGCAGGCTCAAGAAACATCTCCAATGCGAACCTGAATGTAGCTCCAGATTCTTGTGGGACCCCAATCCCGGCCACAAATGAGACCCTCACTTTGGCTTCACGTAATATCTCGGGGTCAGTTTCGAAAGGAGCCTTTGGTGCAACCTGGAGCACAAGTTCCAAGGGAACCATCAGTGTGACTTCAAACAGATACCCCAGATCTCATTTGAACATGACTGTCACTCAGGCCTTGTGTGTGACCCTGATTCCTGGCTCCAGCGAGGGCATCAGCTTGCACTCCAGCACCCCGGGACCCAACTCCACCGTCTCTCCACCCTCATGCATGACCCTTCTCCTGGGCTCCAGCGAGACTCTGAGCCTGGGCTCCAGTGAGACTCTGAGCCTGGGCTCCAGCCTCATGTTCAGCGACACCTCCACTTTGACACTGAGCAGCCAGCAGGAGTATTCTGAGAACAGCAGCGTCCGCACCGTGCCCCTGGAGGGGAACCTGGAGAGTTGGGGTGAGATGGCCAGCCTCGAGGTGGGCCGGTTCCCGCTGGGTCTCCCCACCGCCAACACCGCCAGCAAGGACGTGGCCTTCCAGAGCATCCCTGAGGGTGAGTAAGGCAAGGGCCACCGCCCTGGAGAGGGCACTGACCTGGAAGAACTCTGAATTCAGACTGACAGGGCAGGGAGGGAGTGCGGAGGAGCGAGGAAAGGGACAGCATGAAATAGGTAACATACAATCTATTCGTTCTACACAAGACATGCCTGTTGGTCTTTGCTGGCTGTGTGACTTGGGACAAGCTGCTTAATCTCTGTGAGCGTCAGTTTCCTTAACTGTAATATCACTATATGTAATACTTCTACTGTGCCCAAATTATAAGTCTGTGAACTAACTATACCTTCCATTCAAAATGTACGCCTCTTTCTCCCTTGATAAATTTCAGACCTGGCTTCTCAGGCCAAAGTATGACCAGTGGAGCAGGCAGGCTCTAGGCTCAGTTTACCCTGTTGAGACTTCGTGGTCCCCATCTGGGCGTCCTGTCTGGATGGAGCCTGTGCCTCAGGCCTGATGTGCAGGAGTTCTGTAAATTAATCCCCTGGCAGTTTCTGATACTGTCAATATCTTCTCCCAATCAATTTTTATTTGGTCATGTACCAATACAACATATATATATTTTTTTGAGACAGAGTCTCACTCTGTCACCCTGGGTAGAGTGCAGCGGCCTCATCACAGCTCACCGCAACCTCGAACTCCTGGGCTCAAGCGATCCTCCTGCCTCAGCCTCCTGAGTAGCTGGGATTACAGGTGTGTGCCATCACACCCGGCTAATTTTTTCTATTTTTGGTAGAGTTGGGGTCTTGCTCTTGTTCAGGCTGATCTTGAACTCCTGTCCGCAAGCAATCCTCCTACCTTGGCCTTCGAGAGTGCTAGGACTACAAGCATGAGCCCCTGTGCCCAGCCGCAATACTATATTGATATTTTAAAAATTACCATACATTCCAGGACTGGATGTATTTTTTTTCTTTTTTTTTTGAGACAGAGTCTCGCTCTGTTGCCTAGGCTAGAGTGCCCTGGAGTCAGCCTAGCTCACAGCAACCTCAAACTCCTGGGCTCAAGTGATCCTCCTGCCTCAGCCTCCCAAGCAGCTGGGACTACAGGCATGCGCCACCATGCCCGGCTAATTTTTTCTGTGTTTAGTAGAGACAGTGTCTTGCTCTTGCTCAGGCTGGTCTCAAACTCTTGACCTCAAGCGATCCTTCCACCTCAGCCTCCCAGAGTGCTAAGATTACAGCCATTGTGCCCAACCTTGAGTTAATTTTTGTATATAGTGTGAGGTAGGGGTCCAGCTTCATTTTTTTTCGCATGTGGATGTTCAGTTATTATTGTGATATAATTCACCCATTTAAAGTGTGTGATTCAATAGTTTTGGCTATATTCCATTTTTTTTTTTTGAGACAAAGTCTCACTCTGTTGTGTGTGCTAGAGTGCCATGGCATCAGCCTAGCTCACAGCAACCTC
>RJWJ010027152.1:0-22447 GCA_004363605.1 Indri indri
TACAGAGAATTCAAAGTCATGATAACCTTTGTTCTGGGTGCTATCAATTCCTGTGGTTCCTATAACAGTCATTAGGGCTGTTTTGTCTTGATACTGGCATGTGGTAGGATTACACTTCCTCAAAAACTTTGTAGTTAGGCTTGGCCACGTGACTTGCTGTGGTTATTGATATGTTAGCTAAGTGATGTGTGTCACTTCTAAGGGTAACTTTATGAACTAACGTGTGATTTCTGTTGTCCTACTCCATGCTGTGGTCCATCAAGGAAGACTGTATTAAGAAGGAACCCCCTCCCCAAGCCCCACTTTAGACTCAGTCCTCGAATGACTACAATGAACAGAAATCCAATCTTGAGTCACCCTGGGCATGCAGAGGGGGTGAGAAATAGACGTACTGTGTTAGCCACTGGGATTTTGGGGTGGAATTTTACTGTGGGATAACCTAGCCCATACTGACTGACACAATCCTTTTTAGGTATAGATGAGCTATTCTAGACTTTTTTTTGGAGTGGAGCATCTAAAACATACAAAATAAATATCTTTGTCTTACTAATATCAACTACAACTTTGATGTTTTTAAAAAAGTTATGATGTCTCTACCTTTTTCCTTGTTCTTCTAAAGATTTCTTTCTACCTGAGTGAATGCAGTGGAATGGAAAGAAGAGATTGATTGGTATAGACACCCCCCTTGTGCCACAATAGGTCTGGGAACTGGTAGTTTCCATATTTTTTACAGCTTCATATTTCTCAAGTGATCAATACATAATAAATACCTATACTTTATTTCTCTTTTTTTTTTGTTAAGTCATTTGCTTGTTCCAAAATTAAAACCTCAGGAATCCCAATGATCCAAGAGCAAAAAGCAAGATAGCATTTTCCCATACTCACATGAGAACTGTGTGTTAGACACAGAAACTGCAGGTCTTGTGCCGTTATATTCTCAGTGTGCTTTTCACTCAGTCTTATCAAATGATGATTTTTGGTCTACCACGTACTAGTGACGTTGCTAATTATAATCAGTGATACACGCTCTGAATAAAAATTTCAGGGAAATGTAAAAGCATATATAAGGGAGAACCGATCTACTTGGGGGTATCAGGAAGACATTCTGAGGAAGCAACATTTGAGTTACGAGTTGAAAGATGAACTGCAATTGGCCTGGAAAATGATGGGAAGGGTTTGGGGGTGGGTGTCAAGAGTTTCTGCAAAGTAAACGGCATTTGCAAGCAATCTGAGGCTGGAGGAAGCATGACATGTTGGGGAAAGCAAAAGAAGGGTGTGTAAGCTGGAGCACAGGTGTTAGCAGGTGGCATGTGATGAGACTGAACAAAGACAGTCTTCACAGAGCCTTGTAGGCCATGTTGAAGAGTTGGCTATTTTAAAAGTTATGAGAATCTGTTGAAAGATGGATATTTTAGGCTGGCAATTGACACTATAGGATTTGGGTTCAAGACTAGATTTAAGTCCATTAAGTTCATTCATTCATTCATCTTTCATATGGGGATTACACAACAGGCTGTTGTATTAACTGGCATCGCCATTTCTGAAGCCAGAGAAAAAGCCAGGGAAATTGCCTAAAACAAGCTTAATTGCATGTAGCTTGCTTTGATGTGGCAGCCAAAGTGTAGGGCATGGAGTGAAAATAGGGTTATCTAAATTTTTTGGTGAAAATAGGGTTATCTAAATTGTTTGGAGCAGGGCTGGCAAAGACAAGAGTGGGCCTTGTCCTTTTAATATATTCCTCCAGGGACAGGCTACATCCTAAAATATAGCTTCAATAAGCCAGACTAAGGCAAGTTTTTACCTTTCATATTCCAAATTTTTACTATCCTAAGACCAATTACAAGCAGAAAGTATGTTTGGATGTGGACAGGTGGTGAGGTTTACAGCAGAAGGTCACCAGTTTATATTGAAGTATATTGTCTGGGACTCACACAAGCTCTCCTTGATGTTTGATAGCAGCTGAGTCATATTTTAAAATAGTTTGAACTCAGCCTCTGAGTTTTTATGGTAGGAAGCAATTCCGCATCGGCAGGAAGCTGAATTGAATGCCCTATAGATCATTTCCACGTATGAGTTTCCGTTGTACAAAACAAATCCATATTCATTCCAATGATTTCCCCTTTATTCTTTTCAAACTCCCGGAAGGAAAAGATTAGATTCAAGTTTCCTCTCATAAATTACAAGGTTTTACTTCAGTAAATTTGCATAAGCCCCAAACACCAAACTTCCTACAAACAGTTGAAATAAATATAGCATTTATGTATCATTATCTATTCATAGATTTTTCAGATGATAAATTATCTAACTTTTGTAGACTATGACTATGAGAAAGGTCAGATTCAATCCCCATAGCAAAGATGCAGCCGAAGGGATGTGCTGCTTAATAAGTCTGAGATCCATAAAGTGGAGCCCAGGAAAAGATTAGGAGAATAGAGAAATAAAATAGAATCCCAGAGCAGTCAGCTTTAAAATGAAACAAACATTTGGAGGAGTGTCTTGACATGAAGACTCATGCTAAACACAAGTTCCAAGCCATCAGTCCATGTTCACCCCATACTAAGCCTGATGTTTAATATTCTGAATTGCTGATAAATTCCTCTAAGGGACTCCAAGGAGGCTTGCCTGGACATTGGATGACGCAGTGGCGTTGAGCTGGGCATGGTAGAGTGAAGACATCTTTGTAATTCTCATTTTCTTATCTTCACTTTATGACACTTCACTCCATTGCTTCTGCTCATCGGGACTTCTCGTTCCTCTCCTTTCCTGTGTTTCTCACTTTCCCATCAAATTTAAATTTATGGTCTTGTCTTTATTCAGTCAATTTCCATCCTCTGGAGTAACATCTCTCCATGTTTCCTAACTAGACCACACCCATCCTTCTTGAACCTTCTTGAATTCTTCCTCCTACGGGAAACTTTTGTGACTGTTATTCAGTCTTTCCCCCCACCCCTTTTTCCTTGTCTCTGAAGGTCTGTTTTTATTATAATCAGCACGACACAATTTCATGCCTGTTTTAGAACATTTCAATGAGGTTTCTTGCATGTCCTCGATGCTTCTTTGCAACAGAGGCCATGTCTTGTACTTCTTTAATGTGAACAGGCTTCAGCTGGGCATAGAGCAGCTACTAAAAACCTGTTGACTAATTACGTTGCTTTCCATTCTTTTCCTGTCAAGATCGTGCTGTGTTACTTGAGGTTTTTAGTTTAGCTGCTTTCGGAATAATTTCACTGTAATGGCATGGGTCTTGCCAAATACATTAAAATAAAATGCTGTGCAAATATTAGTCTCTTAGTAATATGGCAAGTGGATTCTAAATTTTATAGATCATCAGTTTCCTAAGTATTCATTGCACTTATGTAAAATCACACTAGTTATTAAAATAATAATAATGATAATTATATATATTTTTTCAGGGTGGCTGTGATTTTCATGTCTATTTTAACAGTGCAGGTTAAGAATATTTCTATAATCTATTGTAAGTTAAGTATTATCTTACATTTACAAAAAATGTTGCCTTAAATAAAGAAGTCTAAACAAGATAAATCCTTAGTTCTGTAAGATGTTTAGGTTTTAATGTATGATATTATGATATATCCACAATGATTACTAAATTAATAAATAATTTTTATTGTCTGTTTTAACATTTACTTTAATCCTTTCAAGCTTACATTGATAAGTGCCATGAAATTACTGACTTACATTAAAAATATTAGTCTGTTGACCATGACTAGAAAAATTAGATTTTCTTAGAGTTTTTGATGTTTTAAATTTGAGAATATAAAAAATATGAAATTTATTTAGTCCCTTTAAATAGGAAGACAGATGTTTAGGTAGTTGGAATGCTCTAAAACATATTTTCAAAGCAATATATGTTCATCGTAGAAAGTAAAAAAATACAAAAAAGTGTAAAGTAGAAATAAAAATCACGAATGATCCTAATATCTGTGATAACTCTTCTTAACATGTTGATATTCCTAGTTTTTAAAATTTAGCATTTGATCATAGACATAAAATATATTTGATA
This sequence comes from Indri indri, assembly GCA_004363605.1. NCBI lineage: Eukaryota > Metazoa > Chordata > Mammalia > Primates > Indriidae > Indri > Indri indri. The sequence continues at coordinate 4,025 of RJWJ010027152.1, forward strand.
TTTTTGTCCTTAGCTACATGGAAATAAAGGCAAATATTTATAAAATTTTTTTGAAGTTGTGAAAATATTAGCACATTTTATTGCCTTTAAATATAAATTTTTGCTCTGACGAGTTGTAGTTTCATCATTATATCTAGATGCAAAGGGGGATTGATTTTAATTGAAATATTTTAAAGCCTTCTGGATAAATTGTTTAGCACAGGGTAGAACATATGTTCTAGTTAGAATTAGGGGCACAGTAATGATTCCCTCAAATTTTTAGGGAATTCTAAGTGTTGGAGAAACGTTCCAGATTGAATTATGTTAACTCAGAAGACATCATAAACACTGAGAAGTACACAGAAAACCTATCTGCTTTGAGCACATGAGAAATAACAGGCAACAACTATAAAGCTCAAGACCCATATGGGGGAAGTATATCCAGAAAAAATACTCAGCAAACAACAGAGACTGAGGATAGTAAATTATATAAAAATTGTGCTATAGTGGACTAACAGTAACTATACATACATTGGTAATAAGCAACAGAGATTCTTCTTGATTTCATAATTTTGGAATGATGACACATGCAGCGTTGAGTATTTAACCCGTATTTTTGGAAATATATACATATGCTGGAGGTGGTTTAGAAAAAAATGACATCACTGCCAGGAAAATTAGGCATCAAGATGCAGGTACAGATTCGTTCAGATTGATGTGCACATGTCTACAGCATTTTGCCATTTAAGTGAGCGGTGTGGAGTTCAACCTCAGAGCACAAGTTATGGTGACTCAAAATCCAGATCAGGTATGTATTATAAAATATGTCTTCCATAATCATATTTGTTGAACACCTCTGTCTTTGTCTGTGCTGCTATGAAAGAATACCTGAGACTTGGTAATTTATAAAGAACAGAAATTTATTTCTTATAGTTCTGGGGGATGGAAGCCCAACATCAAGGTATCAGCATTTGGTGTCTGGTGAGGAATGCATCCTCAGGAAGGGAGCACCGCTGTGTTTCCACGTGGAAGAGGGAAGAACAGGAGGGAAAGAGCTCCCTCTGTCAAGCCCTTTTACAAGGACACCCAATCCCACCCACAAAGGAGGAGCCAACATGGCCCGATCACCACTCAAAGGCCCTGCCTCCCATCAACCACCATCTTGGCAACTGGTGAAATTTGGAAAGGATACATTCAAACCACAGCATTGTGCCCTGACACCCTCCTCCCGGCAAATTCACGCTCTTCTCTTAGAGATTCACTCTGTCATTCAACACATTTATGAATTAATTTATTCAACAAATAGGAATGAATGAATGAAGACAGTAAATTCTTTATAGATTATAGCAGAGCCATGCAGATGAAGGGAAATGCTGTGTATAGCCAGAAATAAAGCTTTGTGGTAAAAGATACAAATCTCTTCAAGAATTACTCAAAAGTAGTACTTGAGAAATTTTTAAGGGCATCTGAATAAATTAGTCAGAAACACAATACAGTGTGCAATTGTGTACAGGGAAAAGGGTGGGATGATTTGATAAGCTTTAATTATATCCCAGCTCAAAGACAAAGGCCTTCTCTAAAGGCAGATTACGAGAAGACCAGAGGCAGAGGGTAGGGCGTTATTTCTGCAACTCTACGGTGATTCACCCTTCATTTGGATCAAGATTCGCTTGGCCTCCACTCACAGCCCAGCTGCATCTCCACCCACTGGGGAAAGAGTGCAGTCAAGGCAATTATCCTGCTAATTTATCTAGAAACGACAAAATTGTAGAAACAGTTTTCTCATTTCCCCCTGAATTATCCAGGTAGGGAGTCCAGCACGATTATGTTTCTGAGAGACTCTTTCCCTCCTTTTCATTTTGCATCTGTGTATACAGGCTTTCTCCCATCTCCGCAGCAGAAATTTGCATACTGCTAACTATTTTGAATTCCGTACCTTTATAATTTGACCGTGAGGTCACTATATGTGGATTCAAGAAGTTCCATGTCTGAAACACACACGTATACACACAGAAAATGGAGATCCACTTATACAATAATTCTGCTTTGATATACTCCCTATTTCATAAATGCCAAATCAAGAGCAGAGGCCTCTACAGCATGGACCAAGATTGGCTAGAGGCTTAATTTAATCTTGTTTTTCTACGTAGATTCTATGATCTTTGAAGGGAGGGGCTATGCCATATACTTCTCACTGCAACCTCCATGACACTGAAAATGGTGCTAGTCACATAGCTGTTTTTTAAAAAAGCACTTTTGAAATGAAAACCTCATGGCAGTGTTTATTCAATGTGGTTTCAGTCTTTTAAGCAGAGCTTTGTAGAGTGCCTGGCATGTGTGAAGCTGATGTAGGGATGGTGGCATGTTTTCTAGGCACCACCTAGCATATCTTCATCTCTTCCTGCTGTGGGGCGGACAACAGAGGCAGAGCCAAGCCAAGACCTGAGGACTCCATGGACGTCATAACAATTTAGTAATTCTTCAAATTGCTATGCTTTGGATATTCTTTCAACATTTATTTTAAGAAGTCAAGGGACCAGGCATGGTGGCTCACACCTGTAATCCTAGCACTCTGGGAGGCCAAGGTGGGAGGATTGCTTGAGGTCAAGAGTTCAAGACCAGCCTGAGCAAGAGCCAGACCCTGTCTCTACTAAAAATAGAAAGAAATTCGCTGGACAACTAAAAATATACAGAAAAAATTAGCTGGGCATGGTGGCGCATGCCTGTAGTCCCAGCTGCTTGGGAGGCTGAGGCAGAAGGATTGCTTGAGCCCAGGAGTTTGAGGTTGCTGTGTGCTAGGCTGACACCATGGCACTGTAGTTCGGGTGACAGAGTGACACTCTGTCTAGGAAAAAAAGAAAAAAAAAGAAGTCAAGGAATAAGGTATGAAAGAAGGATAAAGGATGAAGACCAGTTGTGGTGTTTCTCAGCTTTTCCATAATAATCCAGCAGAAAGTTAGTTTTGAACTGAAATTTGCATTCCCCTCTTAGCAAAACCAACCAACCAACCAACACCTGTGTCAATCAGATGCAGTTTCTTAGAAGGCAGGGTCAGCAAGGCCCTGAGGATGTCTGATCCCCCTCAGCCACCACCCTCTACCATCTGAGGAGTTTATTTCTTCTATCTATAAGGATTTTCCTCTGAGAAGAGTTCAAGTAAAAACAGATTTCTTTGTCTCATTCCTATGCAGTGACACACAGTGACTCTTTAGAAACAGTCACTATGGGCAAGTGCCCCAGCCACCCTGCAATCCGGCTGAGGGCAGTTTGTGATGTGAGAAGTTGGGATAAACTGTTTTGCTTCAGGGCATGGCTGCCCCATGTGCTATGACATAATGGAAGTGTCCTGAGTTCAATCTAAAGTCTCCCCTAACCTTTGGAGATGACTTTTTGGAGGAGTCCAATATAGATGTGAAAAATAGGAACTGCTTGGATTGTAATTCTTCCTCCCTGCCCTCCTTCTTCCTGGGCTCTGTCTGGGAAGAACGACTTATGGAAGAGTTTGTATTCCAACCTACACTCCACAGCGATCGTAGCCGGGGAGCTGCTGCAGGTGTACAATGTCCCAGGGTTTCTGGAGGTGAAGTTCTTAGCGTAATTGGAAGCCACCAACAAGAGAGCCACAGAAGAGGTTGCATTTAACTTTCTTTATAAAAATTTACATTGTTAATCCTTAATCATAATTCTCAGTGTTGAAATGTATTGGTCTGAATGTACGTTAGCATCCTCTGGGATTTAAAAGCAATTACATTTAAAAATGAAATTGCGGTCCACATGTAAACAGGAATGATCTTTAAAGCAAATTAAACAAAAGGCTCTAATTACAAATCCATTTAATTTACAGACAGAGAATTAACCTTTAGTTCATTGGTAAATAAGTATGCAGAGAAACAATAATCCAAAATTTAATAACGTGAACAAAGTATTTCTTATAAGCTTTAGGGCCTATGTTTGATCAGAGTTTCCATATCACTTCACCTTTCGAATTTTTAAAAGGTTTAAGATGAAATTAGTGTGTGGAGAGAAGAGAATGAGTTCAAGTTACATTCTGGTTACTCTTCCTCATTTATTATGTCTGGAGATTATTATCTCACAGGAGGATAATGCTATAAGGACTAGATTTTTAAAAAGTTCTTTCATACTGCTTTTATTTTTATTGAATGCCCTCATCATGTAGAGTATCCCAGAATTTAGAACAGCTTAATCTGGGGCCTTCACCAATCTCTCCCACGCCACTTGAAAAACTGCCTTGAGTTTGTAAATCTCCAAGGTAAATTCACGCTGGTCATTTTGTTACACTCAATATAATAGTTAAACAAAATTTCTCTCTTTTAGGAGCAATTATAGAAAATTGAGATCCACCAAATGAGGGTGTTGAGACTGGGTATGGGAATTCATTCTACTAAAATCATTCCCTTTATTTCTAAACTAAATATTGTACTGTAGTTAGAACAAACCAAATAAGCTGAAATTAACCACAATTCATGACACTTTCACTAGCTAATAACTCATTAGGTAATGGGAATACATGTTTGACCAAGGTCCCATCTCTTAACGTCATCACAATGGCAGTTAAATTTCAACATGAGTTTTGGAAGGAATAGTCAAACCATAACAATGTTAGTGTTTCGGGTCTTTAGGAATTCACATTGGTTGAGAGCTATTGAATACAAATCTCTGAAAACTTTGGGTAATTTCTTTCTCCAATGCACCGGTAATCTGGTAAATGGGTAAATGGTTGCCAGTTCTTTAGGAAAGTATTAGAGGAAGATTTACATTGTGCATTTTAATTAATTAATTAATGTTTTTAGAGACAGAATCTCACTATGTTGCCCAGGCTAGAGTGCAGTGGCTGTTCACAGGCATGATCATGGCTCACTACAGCCTCAAACTCCTGGACTCAAGCGATCCTCTCTCCTCAGCCTCCTGAGTAGCTGGGACCACAGGCCTGTGCCACTATGCTTGGCTACAGTGTACATATTAAAGGATGGCAGGAATCCTCTTTAAGAGGACCTGATGTTTTCCCCATTTAAGGGGCTCTGAGACTGGTAAGAAGCTAAAGTCTGGAAATTGGTTGAGCAGCCATAACTCTGTATGAAGGTGATTCAAGACAGACTTCTGCTCAGCAAAAGATGAATCAAATTGAACTTTAATAGTCTGCCCATCTATTTCAGTACTAGTGACAGAAAGATCAATTAGCCAGCATCAAAGAACTTTGTAGGTGAAAACTTTCTGATTACTTAGCTTTTCTGCCCATTGCGGTAACTACAATCCCTGTTTCTGGAGATAAAGTGCTGCTACTTTTTCTGTAACTCTCTGGGACCCCATCATTTCCACTGAATTCAGGAGCCCAGTTAGACAAAACGTCTCCTCCTGTCCTGTAGAAGACGGCCACCACAGAATGTTTCAAAGATGCTGTGCCCCCTTCACCAATTTCGTAAAACCTCAGTGAATGAGACAGTCTTTTGGAACTTTCCAGTAGATATAGGTAGGTGGTAGGCGATCACCTAAATATACTCCAGCATTCCGATCTTCATAAGCACTTGGATACCTTCCTTCGCAATATACCAAAGAAGTATTAACATGCCAATTTTGTTCAGTTTAGGCCATCTTTGTGTCCAGGTTGGAGCAAACTGTTAGAGCCAGGCCCAGGTTCTCAAGATAATACATGGAATCCAGAATCTCTGGTTAGTGCCTTATTAATAAATGTAGCCCAACCCAACATTAAATTCTTCTCACCTTGATTTAACATCCCAAACATCCATTCCTATACATATTCTCCAGGTTTCCATCAGTATAAATTGGTAAAATCTGGTTAATACTTTGGGATACATAGGTTCTCTTCCTGGATCACTCTTTGTACCCAGACCCCTGGGTCCTACTGGGACTTGCGGCTGGTAATAGGTCTAGAAGCAATGAGAGGTGGTGGGGATGGGTCTTGAGGAGACCTCTCATTCCTCTGCAAGGTCACTACCTCAGGAGAGGTCATTGCAAGCTTTTCAGAGAGGAGATGAAGAACTGCTTTTCTTGGAAGAGAAGATTCAGCAGAATTTCAGTGTTCAATGTCCTGAGCTTCTTTGAATCGGCCCCATCTTTCAGGATTCCATTACTTTTCCAATCAATATCTTAACTTTAACATAAGACACCTCTTGAAGCTATGAATTCAATTTGCATTGTAATTCAGTTACCTACGAATTCTGACATTGGGTTTAGTTTTCAGAAATATTGATCCTGTGTGTACAGGAGATAAAGATTTCTTCCAGGGGAATCATATATGTTTTTTGGATCCTTACCCCTGTCATAATTGGGGAATTTAAAGCTCTGAGATGATAATTTTCTTTCTCCAAGCTCCATTAGTAGACAAAGAACTCCATAGTCTTTATTTGCTTTATTCCTAATATAATATAAAATGAATGCAGCATCTTGGTCATGCAAAGCCTTGACTTTTATAGGCACTCAACTGCAAGTGTCTTCAAGTCATAGTTTAAGTAACTTTTGCTACTGAATATCATGGATGACTATTGTCCCATTTACCATCAACAGCAAAGTCATTAATGCCTTTACATCTAACCAAAACAGAGAACAAATTTCAGATTTGCTTCCCTGAGATTCTGTTCTTCTGAAACCACATTCAGTACCAAACTTGAGCCATTAGGATTCACTCAAGAAAACAACCGCTGAAATACTATGGGCTTACTATAGAAACCAGAATGTATATACCTGTGGGAGGAGCCAGGAAAGTGAAGATCTTTGAGAGAAGAATCAGAGGATCAGAAAAAGTCACTAACACCACAGCCTGAAGTGCTGATGTGAAGGTCAAAACTCATGGGAAAAATCCTCAACATGGAAAACCCCCAAAATGTCTGTTTTGAGCAGAATTTGCAAAAAACAATTGAACTGGAGTGGATTGTAAGAGAGGCACTCCTGGAGAGGTCTGTGGAAGCTGCCACCTCTAAGGGAAATGCAGTCAGTATCCTGCGGCTGGCTTGAGTTACTCTCGGATGGCACAGCCGGAAGTTGAGAAAATGAGCTGAAGGTTGGAGCCCTTCAGGCACATTTACGTTGTCTGTCACGGTGTCTGATTGCCATGATCTTTCCAAGTAATGGCTTCTGTTGTTCTTATGCTTTCCAAATTTCACACAAGGACCCCTCTGGGCCAGCTTTAACCTAGACATTATGGGAAAGGTATTTTGGAAGATATTTCCAACTTTAGACTGGAATGGTAGTACCATGTTGACAAAACACAGTCCAGTGTACAGATAGAAAGCCATACGATGTGACCCAGTTCTGTGAATTAGCAAGCAACTTAATATAATGGATCCAGTGCAATATTTCTTTATTTGTTTGTCATTCCTCAAGGTTTTCAAGAAGGACAACACTGATAATGATTTAGGTTCTCCTCACTCCCTTATGAGGTACCAAAACCTAGAGACTTATTCACTTCCGAAGAAGCAGTATCCATTGTCGTCAACCCTGTGAAGGCTCTCAGTCCAGGATCCAGTGTTTTTCAGAGATGGGAATCTCTCAGTGCAAAGCTTGACCATAGATGGGGACATTCATACTTCACAGTGGCTATATTCAGGCATCTACACATTCTTTCCTATATGAGTTGCTGTTTAACTTTGGGCAGTGGTTTTTAAGGGTTCTGCTCTCTCAATTTTAGGAAACAACATTTCTCCTCCTCCCCAAACTCATTCATGTCAAGAAACTACCTTGTTTAACCCTAGAACCCTGCGGCCTTCCAAAATGTCTCCTTTTGGGGAAATTCAACCTCATTCTTTTGAGGGACTTGACCATACAAAACAAAAGTCAGCATGGAATTGTCTTTTGAGCCATCTCTCCCTTACTGGCTACAACTCCTTTGGTTACCAAAAATTGGGAGATTCTTTTTATTATCTTTCACTTTTTTTGAAATAAGACATAAGTGAATTTCTCATTTACTTTGCTCTTCCATAAATGTTAATAAATAGTTCATCTATTAACTGAACCAAGTAGATTACTGTTTCAACTAGGTTTCCTAGACATTTCATATTATGTTAGTCATATTGAAACATAATATGTTTCATATTAAGTTAGTATGTTTCATATTAACCTCAGAAAAATGAGATTTTGCTAACATGTGGTACACTTTCAAAGGCTATAGGAGAAACTTCTAGGTTTGATGTATGGTTTGGTTATAGATGATGAGTTTTCAAATCAGTTTATTTTTTGTAATTTAAAATTAAAAATTTCAAGGATATTTGTTATGCAGGTAGATGTTACAGAATTAAGTGATTGTATTGTGAAGACTTTAATTTGCAGAACCACTAGTTTGTACCTTGAAATTATATAGGCTCTATTTTGGTATGGGAGATGCTACATATGTAAGCCTCTGTGAGTATGTGTGTGTGTATGTGTGTATATGTGTGTATGTGTGTGTGTGTTTACCTTTGTGTTTACTCATATCATTATCAGAGAAATTACCCGTTACGGAATACCACTAAATCTCCTCTTCACACTCTTGTTAACCACAGAGCAATCTCATATTTTGTCATTATTCCCACAAAAGAGCCTCCAGATTTTATTTCATTGTTGGAGCTTTTGTATCCTCAGGGTCTGAGCAAAATGATCAGTAATAATAATTAAAAAAAGAACAGCAGATGGAAGACAGTGGTTTAGAGAATGGGGCTTTGGGTCTACTAACAAAATGACCTTACTAATACTGAACCCCAGAATTAGGTAGGCTTATCAAACAGACAACAGGCAATGTTGGACCAAGGCAGACACACAGCTTCTACCCCGACTATTGGGCAGAGCCGGTCATAAGAGTAACCTATACTATCTCTGGGCAAGCTGCTTCCTACACAGGAAGAAGAGCAGAGATGAATTAAACATGCCCAGTGCAATGGACTAAATGTTTTTGTCCCTGCAAAATTCATGTGTTGAAACCCTAACCCTAGTATTAGGAGGTGGGGCTTTTGGGAGGTGATTAGGTTATAAGGGTGGAGCCCTCGCAAATGGAATTGGTGCCTTTATAAAAGGGACTCCAGAGAGAGCTCTCTTGCCCTCCTTCTGCCCTTTGAGGACACAGTGAGAAGACAGTGGTCTATGTGCCAGGAAGGGGGCCCTCATCAGACACGGAATCTTCCTACGCCTTGATCTTGGACTTCCTGCCTCCAGAACTGTGAGAAAGAAATGCTTTTTGTTTAAGCCACCTGAATTGACTAAGACACCCAGTTTATTATTCCCAAATTCACCAATAAGATGAATTTTTCCAAGTCCTTTGAGAAGAAGTGATTAAAAGAGTGAGTAGGTCAGGAGTTACGCTAACAGCTCTCCTCTTAGAAAGGAAACACTAACAAAGGGGAATAAGTTTTATCTCCTAACACTACCAGACTAAGAGGATTATTCGGGTAGCTATGACTGAACAAACAAATTACTTCAGTCTATACTTTGTCTGATTCCCTTAGTCCCTGAGACTCTGTTGGCTGCTAACGCCATGCCTGTGATAAAAACGCAGTAGGGGTTTGGGGGTAGTAGGCATGCGTATTTTGAAAAGGGTTCCTAAGTAAGTCTGAAATGTCCCCTCATCTACTTACTAGTCTCTGTTAGGAACCACTGGCTTAGATTCTCAATATGCCAACTTTGCTCCCACGCGGCATCCACGAATCCTTGACTGCCATTGCTCTTCTGCTCCGACTCCATCTTTTACAGACTCCGCAGGTTTGCGTATGTTCAGTTTTCTGGTCCTAGAGTTTCATCCTGGCTCCCAGCATGCTGCTGCCCATGTGACAACCAAGTTAAAAGAGAATGGATATGAGGCAAGGATATGTTTACAAGAGAGTAACTGCCTTCGTGGCCAGCTCTGATTAGGAACAGGGTAGTTGGCAGCAATAACACTCTAACTCAGGTCAGCAGCTTGAGGCCCTGGGCTGCCACCAAACCAAAGAACTTTTCTGAACAGCGGTGGAAGAAAACAAGGAGAGAAAGGAGGAACTGTTGTAGGGTATATGGGAAGGACAACTTTTGAGTGTAGAAAAGAGGTTCTTCAGTGTCTAGTTCAGGGCTCACAAACTGGCTGATATGCTTGAAAAACATTGGGTTTGATGGCCTTAAGGACATAGACTCTTCAGTTTGCTACTGTCATTCTCCTCCATGTCCCCCTCTTTTTTACACCAGGCTGAAACCCACATTGATGTTGTCTGCTTGGACCGGAAAGCATCTGTTGCCCCAGGTTTAGTTTGAACTTGAGATCCTTGAAAAAAAAAAAAAAAATCCAAACTCTTGATCCGCAGTCCGCAACCTCATCTGGTTTCCTTGGAAAATGATCCTTAATTTTCTCATTGTTATGCTTGGTTCCTCCCTTGCTCTCTGTATAATCCTAAAGTGCTTCTGCAGTGCCAAATCAAACCAATTGCTGATTAGGTTAGCACTGGGGCTTTTAAATTCAAAGCATACAGTGTGAAACCATGTCATGGGCTAATTGTCCCCCCACCAAAGGTGCATGCCAGAGGCCCAACCCCCAGCACCTCAGCACAGGACTGTATTTGGAGATAAACCTTTAAAGAGGCAATGAAGTTAAAATGAGGCCATTTGGGTAGGCCCTAATCCAAACTGACTGGAGTCCTCATAAAAAGAGACGAATTTTGGACACACAAAGAGATACCAGAGGAAAGACCACGTGAGGACGCAGTGAGAGGACAGTCATCTGTAAGCCAAGGACCAAGGCCTCAGGAGGAAGCAAACCTGCTGGTACCTTGATCTTAGACTTCCAGCATCCAGAACTGTGGAGAAGATAAATTTCTGTTGCTTATGCCACTCAGCCGATGGTGTTTAGTTATGGCAGCCCTCGCAAACTAATATAAACCATTTACATGGGAACGTGCCTCTGTACTTTGTATACTGGAGGGGGGAAAAAAGGAGATTCGACCATCTTTGATACTTTTGCCCACGAAAAGCCTCATGTAACAGTATGTCCATGTATGCTAAATATCTTGTCTTCCATTTTTTTTTTTTTTAAAAAAAGCACATGTCACTAAGCAGGCCATATTCTAAGCCCCACTTCTCCAGAGCCTCCTTTCTTTTTAAAAGACTGATTGATTATGACATACAACCACAAATTAAAGACAATCTTGTATCATTTATTGGTCTGCCTGTCACTCAAACTGAATGGCCTAGATATAGTGTAAGCCTCAGGGACTCCAAAAGATAATCTAGGTAAAAAGTAATCTAGGTCACTCTGCCTTATGGTTTCATTTTTTTTTTTCCCCCTATAGGCTTGTGGGCCCATATTGTGTCCAAAATGAAGTGTAGGGATAAATATAGCCACTTGGAAACTGTGGAAGCTGAGCTTATATGAGGGAAGACAGGGGAAAGCTGAGCAAACATATAATAATTTTGATCAACAGGAAAAGCCACTTGGGACATCTCGGGTATAACACTCCTGTCTGCTGTTTATGGCTCCACAGCACATTTCTAGGTATAAATAAGATAGTTGTTGATTTTTAAAAAATGATCTCTATTTCCTATTTAAACATAACATTTCAGTTCTTTTTATCTCAACATTTCTATTCTTGTGATTATTTATATATTCACATAGTAAACACTTTTAAAGCCTGGTATTGTGCTTGGCCCTGGAGTTAGAAACATATGTCAGACATACAACCTGCCCTCAAGAAATTACAGTTTAAGGAGGGGGCAGGCATATAAACACACAATTGCAATAAAGTGTATATGCATTACTTGCTTTGCACAGATGAATTCTATAAGAAACAGCCAAAAGAAAGCAACCTGGCATTCTCTCTTTTTTTTTTTTTTTTTTTTAGGCTGGTCAAGTGGAGCAGTGGGAGTGGAGAAGGAACAAAGGAATCTGTACCTGGTTGTAATCAATTAGTTATAAACACCACTGCACTCGGACCAACCCAACCTGGCATTCTCTGCAGGGGATGTTGGCCCCTCTTCTATGAAGTCCTAGGAGAACCTTCTGAGGAGCCATGAAGATTCCCTTCCCACATCCTGTGCCTTTGGCTAGCATTGATAGAATTCTCACCACACAATTTGTAACATAACACAATTTTAGTAAATAGGTAATATGAGTTGGTGTCTGAGAATTCCTCCCTTTGCAGCAAACACCCTCAGACAGACACACACACACACAAAAGGAAGCAGTGCCTTGGGTGAGGCTTTCTTTGCTGTCGGAATTCTGTAAGAAGGCAAGGTGTGTGGGGGTAGGGTAGGGGAATACAGGCAGAGGACACGGGGTGGGTGGGGGAAGGGTTGATGGAGCAAAGGTAAGGAGTCTGCACCTGGAAGGTCTGGCTCCTCACGTAGGATGAGAGAATAAGGTGGTTGGGCCAAAGGCATCGTTTCTGGCTCAGAACTTTTTCCCCCATCCCCCTCCTGTGCCCCAAACACATGTCGTCAAGCTTGGGAACCTTCACAGGAGTCCCTTCTGTAAAGAACTGTTTAAATCATTCAGGCCAGTGTGTATTTCCTCCAGAGAGAGACAGTCGTGGTGCATTCACTACAGGTGGAGAAGGGATATCCTCCTGGATCAGGTGAGTGGACCACCTTCCTCTAGTGGATCACCAGGCAATGAGGCGCATCATCCCACAGCCCATACGCAGCCGAGGAAACAGAAGTCATCTACCTATGGAAATCATTCACGGTAAACTTTGTGGGCCAGGAAAACCGAAAAAGCCTCTTCCATGGGCCAGAGCCCTGTGGCTTGAATAGAAACATGCAAGTCTCTTCTTGGTGTTAGCTTCTTAATTAAGTAGTTCCCAAATCTATCACGCGTGGCCCAACTTCACGTTTTTGTCCTTGACATTTAACTTGTAGTGCTATTTACTTAACTATTTCTGTGAATAAACTCATTTCAAAATTCTAAATAGACTTAGCCTTGTTTAGAACAAAGCCCTAGTGTGTGAAATCATAGGTTCCACGTTCAAGTTGTATTTTTAAAAAGGTTACGTAAAAATATAAGTAAAATTTCAAAAGCAGTTAATTTCTGTACTACTTAAAATCTTCTCCTGTGCCAGTTTGGGTAACACTATCCTAAAATATTTGTTAAAAAAAATTGTTTTGTTTCTAGATTTAAGAAACGTGTAAATCCTTTGTGGAACATGGTGGATGCTATAGTTTGGCTGCTGGTCCCCTCCAAATCTCATGTTGAAGTCTGATCCCTGGTGTTGGAGGCGGGGCCTAAGGGGAGATGTTTAGGTCATGGAGGTGGATCCCTTGGGAATAGATTAATGCAAAGGGCGAGGGGTGGGTTGTGAGTTCTCACTCTTTTTAGTTCCAGGGAGCTGGCTGTTAAAAAGAGCCTGGCACCTCCTCCCTTTCTCTCTTGCTTCCTCTCTCACCATGTGATCTCTGCACGCACCAGCTCCCATCCGCCTTCTGCCATGCGGGAAGCAGCCTGAAGCTCTCATCAGATGCAGAACCTGGTGCCATGCTTCTTGTATAGCCTGTAGGAGTGTGAGCCAAATCAATGACTTTTCTTTATAAATTATCAATACCTATACATGACCCAGCCTCAGGTATTCCTTTATAGCAACACTAAACAGATTAAGAGGGGCACATATAAAAAATACGGATATCAACATATGATGTTGGCAGTCTTGGGAAGCAAGTTCTTGCTGGCCTTCCACCTGCAGAAGCCCTTCCTGGAGTTTGAGGTCCTTGTTCGTGGAATGCTGACTCCTGTGCACGTCATTTCTGTAATTGGAGGATTCTGTCACAGCAGAACTTGCCCAAGGAGAACATCCTTAATTTGTCATTTTAAGACTCTAAGTGAAAAACTTCAAATTTGTCATAGTAACTGGAAGAAAAAAAAAAACAAAGCCAAATTGATGTTTCCAGGTAATAGGGCTACCAAACAACCAGTTTTACATTTTCTATATTTTTATGAAGTTTTGGCATAGTTTTGACTACATTATTTTCAGAGGCCTACTTTCAGAAATCATGCATAAATACGCAATAATGTTTGTTTTTGCCAGAATCACTACGGTAATTGCAAAACCCTTCCTCTATTTTGGCAGGAGAGACCTAGAGGATGAGGGGTGTCTGGAGAAAGCCCTTAGTAAATCTGAGAACCCTTTTCCATTGCTCATTCTACCTCTGGTATGCGCTTCACCTTTGGCTGTCTTTACTTGTGCCAGCCAACTTGCCTGCAAAGCTACAGAGCAGCTTCAAGGAGTGAATTTTTTTTTTTTTCCTTTTAAAAAGCTTTTAGAAGCAAAAATAGCCTGTTTCTTTCCTATGTGGATCCAGATTAATAGCTGATCCCTCTCTTTTTTTCCCATTTGCAAAGTTCAGTGGCACCTTTTTCAACAAATGTGGTCTGAACGAGCCCAGCTTGTGGTGGCCTAGAATGGTTACATTATGGAAAATAATCTGGAAAGGAAGTTTGCTTAAGAAATGGAGAGGAAGCAGTGGGAAGTTCATTTTTTAGAACCATAATTGGCTAATGCTCCCTTCTGATATGTGGCAGCGAGTTTCACTGTTGTGCAGAAAAACCCACTGATACATTTTCCAGGTGATTTCAAAGAAATATTCCGTGACTGCCTTGCCAGCTACAATACACATCGAAAGTTACGTGTTTAAAAAAGCCAAAGATTTTGTATAATAAGATTAAGTAAAGAACTGTGACATTTTCTGTGAGCCAAACAGCCCAAACTTTCCTTTCAGAGGAATCATGTTTTAATGGCAGAAGAGGAAGAATAACCTTGCGGGTTTGTTTTTTAACAGTAACCCCCAAAAGATTCAAATCAGCTGAAAAAGTGTTTGCATTTAGACTTGTCTGTGCTGCTCTGTAAAGGGACCATATCCCCTGTATCACTTTCTTAAACTGATTTTATAGCCTGGTGGTCTGGAATAACATACGCTTTCAGGGAAATATAGAAATTAAGTTTTCAGTTCTGTGTACAACAGTAGCCTTGCTCAGAAGGGCATGGAAACTTGGCCTGGTGCTCACCATTTGAAATAAAGCTGATCGCCTAGCCTCTGTCTTAGAATGCCTGCCCTGCGACAGCTTGCAGCTGGTTGTTCTGCAAGTTCTGAATCATTACATCATTTAATATAATCCTTAGAACAGTCTGAAATGGTATTATTATTCTTGCTCTAACAAGGCAGCAAGCTCAGAGATATTCAGCGACTTGCTCACTGTGTCACAGCTTGGAAATCCCTGCCTCTGAAACCTGCACTCCTCCCACACTGCTGTGAGTGTTGGAAGTAGCTGGCAATTTCATACATGGAGTTAAAAGTATCAGTGTTTCCGCAAGTATCTCTCTTGATGTGTTAATTGGCCAGAAATTTCCATTTAATCAAAGGAAAGGCTTTGTCTTTAGGAAGCTCCTAAATGCCCTGGGAGATTCTTGTCTGTGTGTATTGTGAGAGGTTAGATTTTCAATAGTTTTCAAACTTGTTCTGAATGCAAACACTGAAAAGTCACAGTGCTTTTGTGTAATACAATGAGATATGAATACATTAAACTTCCAATAATTAAGTTTAGGATTCCACGCAGCATCAGATGACAAGGCATGCTACCATCATTCTGGTATAGATGGGCCGGGGGAGGAGATCATATGTTTTATGATAAATGTGGGGTAAATAACTTTAAGTTGAGAATACTCTAGTCGGTAGTATTACCTTTATTGTTATTATTCTTGAAAATTGAGGAAAATAACTGCTAATTCAGCAAAGGAGCATCTGGACTTTGTAGTTTCATCCAAGCATAATTTTAGAACTGCTGGGTTAGCTAGATGACTCCTTGAAAGAAATAGGTAAAAGACGGATAAATTTCAGTGAGAGGAGGAAGGGGATGAGCAAGAGGTTCTGTAGCTCATGGCCTGAATAAAAGATTAAGGGCAAGTTTTAGGAGACTAAGCCAGTGACATTAAAGGCAGATTTTCCCTACTTTGCAATTCTTTTCAAGCTGCCTGTGAACACTCTCTCCCTTTCCCTGTCCTTTAGTCCTGGCCCCACCTTGCCACTTTAGCAGTCCCTACCATGAATATTTGTTTGGATCTGTTGTGAGAGAACACCCAAAACATGGTACTCACGAGGTCTGCATGTCACTTTAGTGAGTGCCAGTTAGAATTAAGGGCACGGACTTCAGAGAAATTGTACGTCACTCTAGTCTAGAGGGAGAATAAATTGAAGGAAGTTCTCTAGAGTTGAAATGAACCTTCATTCCTCCACTCACCAAAGTGAGTGCGGTCATATTATGAGACACTCTTACTACTGTACTCTAAATACTGATTCTTAAGGCTTTTTCTTTTAGATTATTTGCTTCTTTAAGGGTTAGTTGAAATCCATTTTTCCATCACACCTCTCATTCTGCGTTCATCTTCATCATCATCAGAAGCACCAATCTGTCAACTCATTAAAAATCATAACTTCTCATCTTCCATCTTTCCCTATCTTCCCAAACCCTTAAACTATGTCTTTAGAAACTTTTGGTTTACCGTCTTCAAACTCTTCTCTGCAGGTTTACTTCTACTTCTTGCCTAACAGAGAATTGGCCATACTATGAGGACATTGCTTTTTCCTGTAGAACTTTGAATGGAGGCTGAACTCAGCTCCCAGACACCTCATGTACCTCAGGGGCTCACTGTGGTGTGTGCACTCTCCTTTGCATCTTCTTCCTGACGGTTCGTTTTCCTTCCTCCTTCATAACTGCCAGCTGCTCTGAAGTCCCTGCCTCCACCGTTACCATTTCATACTCTCCTTGTTGCTCCTGGCCAATCACACTTATTCCCCAATGACTTCAGCCCGGGGCTCAGACCCCCTTTTTGCCACAACTCCTGTCCTTATTCCTGGCCATTTCATCTTCTGCATAGATCGTGGATAAATCATTCAGCAAAATGGCTTCTCAATTCCTTGACCTCTTTAGCTCTGCTGAACTTTTCCTCCTCCCCATCCTAGCTACCCACTGGCACGGTCCTTGTAAGATTAGTCATCACTTTCAGTAACTGCAGCACCTGTGAAATCTCAATTCACACAGCTCACCCTCTGACCATCTTCTCCATGCACCTGGCTTTCCTGTTCCTCCCGGTTCCAGCAAATTTCAGATTTCGGTTAGGTCCCTGCTTAACTGACCCTACCACTTTTTCACTTCCTACTCCTCTTGTCTTCTCACTTTCCTATTGCCCTGCCTAGATGCAAATGTCCAGAAAAATAATCTTTCTCTTACAAGTGCCCTTAGCTCTCTTGCCCTTCTCTCTCCTTCACTGAATTTACTTTCACATATATATCTATACATGTGTATATATGTTATAGATGTACAGACACACACATGCATACACACTCCATATCATATTTACATATATGGAGCAGATAACCTATTTATATATATGGAGCAGGGTTTAATCGGGATCGAAGTTTCTTGAGATGTCAAACAGAAACGGTGGAAATACAAAACGAATGTTAATTACCAATGTGAGAAGGAGAGAACAGTTAGGAAAATAAGGATGAAAGCAAAACTTCTTTGAACCTGTTTTACAGTTTTGTCTTTGAAAACAATTTTTTGTCAGTATGGTTAAGAAATTTTTTTAGTCCGTTTTTTTTAACATGGTTATCGTGATACATTTATTATAATGAAAAATTCTCAAGTTTCACTAAAAATATTCTTGATTTGTAGGCAGCTCTGAGAATGTTTCTACTACCAGGTTGAGATATATTAATATATTAGTGTAACTTTGGCCAGAATATCTTTACACATTGGACATCAAAAAGTTTAAAGGCTTAAAAGAAAAGTCTTGATAATCATTTTGCCAAGTTGCAAGTCCCACAGTCTATATTGCAAGGGAGGAAATTTTTTCGTTATAATTTTTTAAAAAAATAGCCTTATTGAGTTATAATCACATACTGTATAATTTACCCATTTAAAGGACACAATTCAATGATTTTTAATGTTTTCAGAGCTGTGCAACCATCACCACAATAATTTGCATTATTTCTGCAAAGTATAAGATCATTTTTCTGATTCATAAAGTACAAGTTACTTTAGTGAAAATCTCTAGGTGGTAAACTCCCTCAATTTTTGTTCATCTGAAAGTATCTTTACTTTAGCCTCATTTGGAAATGATAATTTTGCTGGGTTTCCAATTCTAGGTTGACAGTAACATTCTCTCAGGACTTTGCAGATGCTCAGTGTTTTGGTTTCCACTGTAGCCACTGAGAGGTTGGTTACCTGTGCCATTATCATTGCTGGTAAATGAGTTTTCTTTTCTCTCCATTTCCTTCAAAGTTCCTTTCCTTGCCTTTGGCATTCTGTAACCTTATAAAATATGCGCACATGTGGACCTTGCTTATTTACCCTGCTTGTTGTATGTGGAACTTCCTGTTTCTATATATACATGTATTTTATCAATTCAGAAAAATTTTCAGTGATTGTCTTTTCAAGCCTATCCCTTCTGCTTTTGTTAATATTCTCTCTTTCTGGAACTCAATGGGACACGT
>RJWJ010027153.1:0-22438 GCA_004363605.1 Indri indri
CCCCCCCACCCCAGCCCCCACCCTATGCTGACTCCTCTTAGGAAATATGCTGCAGACGCCACCACCTGCCTTTTCCTCGGTCCTGCCCTTGTGGCTGCCAACCTGACTGACGATCCCCAGGTCCCATGCCCATCTCTCTCCAGATGTGCCACTTGCCTCTCCGGCTTCCTCTTCCTTGGCTCCCTGCTGAGCCCCCTCCAATCCCCAAAGGCAGCATTTGCTGAGGTTCTTTCCTGACCTCCCAAACCTCCCCTCGCCTGCCCCATCAGCTTCTGGCCCCTCCCCCTCACCTCTACCTTCTCCAAATTCCCTGTGCCCAGGGCCTCCATGTGCCTGGACTCCAGGCCTGGGGCACCTCCGACCACCTGCCCTCTGCCCCGTCCCGTATTCAGTCCTAAGCCTGGGTAGCTCCTGCTTCGCAGTGTCTCTCCCATGGACACCCCCTCCTCGAGCCTGGCAAGCCCACCTCTCCCCCCCCCTCCCTGACCCCTGCCTTTCCCTCTCTGACCCAACCCGCCCTACCCAGGGCCTCAAACTGACCTCTGGAGCGCACTCTCCCACCCAGCCCCAGCTCTTGCAGCCAAGGCCGCCAGTTTCCTCCCCACAACCCACCTTCTCAGACCAATCTCCCAAGCAAATGGAGCCACTCGCATCACCTTGAACCAGCTCATGCCATTCCTCCACAGGGTGCCCTCACTCCAAGGCCACCACCTGAAACCCCTCCCATCCTTCAAGCGGCAGCTCAAATGCCAGTGGCTCCTCATGGTCCCTGCCACTCTGACCTCCCAGATCCCTCCCCTGTACAAAAACCAGAGAGGCTCTGCTTGAAGCGGTCTGTGTACAGGCCTATGTTCCAGCTGGAAGCTGAGCCCTAAGGGGCAGGGACTACCCTCACAGGCCTCAGTTTCCCTCCGGTACCAACTCTGGCTAAGGCCAGGTTCAACATGTGTATGGACTCAACAAATGAAGGAGGCTACGGGCTCAGAGACATCTACACCCCGTGTACATATGACACAGGTACCCCCATCACCCTTCCTGTACACCACTCAGGAAGCCCTAAGTCCAGGTGTGCTCAGGAAAAAGGTGGCCTCGAGCCTGGCTGCCACCCAAAGGACCTGGGATCCCAGGCTCCACTGGCCTCCCACCATCCAAGCTGGGGCAAAGCCTTACCTCCTTCAGGTGGATTCTCGTTGGTGGCCGGCGCCGCTGGCCCCCCCGCACGCGGTCCCGTGTCACATGCTCCAGGGCACAGCTCTTATCCACCTTTACCTGGGAGGGAGAAGGAACCAGGTCAGCCCCCACCAGGCCTTGGGGAAAGTGGGAAATACCCAGGCATTGACTTGACTCAAAGGCAGGGTCAGTGTCCCACCACTGTCCTCTCTTTGGGTGTCTCCCTGCTTCTGGAACTCTGCTTTTCTCTGTGACTCTACACTGCCACTGGTGGTCTCTTGCAAAGTTTGAGGCTCTCCCTCTCTGCAACTGCCCTCCTTGCCTCAGTCTTCCTGCCCAAATAAGAGCTATCAGCCCTTGCCCCTGAGTCTATTGCAAATTATATAAGCAACGCTGAGGCTGCTTTGGGGCATAGCCTGGGGAGGCACCCATGATTCCCTGGTACCTGGCTTCTGCCACTCTCCCAGGACCCATAGGGTAACCCAGGAAAGGGCAGGGCCTCTACCCCTTGGGCCTGGGTGTCTAGAGGGCAGCATCTTCTCTCTGAGGGTAAGGAAAGGGAGTCAGGAGTAGCTGGGAAGCCTCCGAGTAACATTCACATGGGAGGCCAGACGCCATGGCTCGTGCCTGTAATCCCAGCACTTTGAGAGGCTGAGGCAGGAGTTTGAGACCAGCCTGGGCAACATCGCAAGACTCCACCTCTACAAAAAATAAAAGAATTAGCTGAGCATGGTGGCACACGCCTATAGTCCCAGCTACTTGGGAGGCTGGGGCAGGAGGATCGCTTGAGCCCAGGAGTTCAAGGCTCCAGTGAGCTATGACCATGCCACTGCACTCCAGCCTGGGTTACAGAGCAACACCCTGTCTCAAAAGAAACCAGATTCATGTGGGAGAGCTGGACTCTGAATGCCAGAGCAGCCTGCCCCTGTGATGGGGAGTAGGGTGCTCAGACCCAACTGGGGGTCTGTCTCTGTTCCTCGATGGAGAGGTGGACCTTGTTCCACCAAGACTGTGGGCTGAGACCCAGCCCATGGCTCCTGTGGCCTCGCCTAACATCCATGTTATGTCACATCATCCCTCTCCCATGGAATGGGGACATTTCCCCCCAGGGAGTGAAGGGCTGAGCATGACACAGTCACCCAGTACATGACACAGGAACCATGGGCGGGGAGTCAGGGGACATAGGTGTTAATAGGGGACTTGCTTGAGAAGATTCTCTCCCCTTGGTCTTGGTCTTCTGCAATTCAAGGTAGGCATCACTCTAGGTGGCCCCTAGGCCCACTTTAGTGTGAACAGCAAAGGATCCATGATGTCAGAGGCAAATCCTCCCTAGCAGATCCTGGCCTCGTGGGATAATTCTGCCCGCCCCAAGCCTGATTGTGGCTACTGTTGCCACGGTCCACCACTACAGTGCAGGGGGTGAAGTCTGCAGACAGATAGGGAAGCCCAGGGCTGAGAGCCAGCCCGTCCTGGGCTTCATGGGCAAACCAGAAAGGGAGCTCTCAGCTTACCCCTCAGCTCGCTCTGGCCTGGGCCCACTTGCTGTTTCCACTGAGACTGGGTTGGAAAGGATGCATGTGGCGACCAGTCAAATTCTACCCCACCACTTACCTGCCTTTTAATTTAAAACCAGTTACTTAATTTCCTCATGCCTCCATTTCATCTGTAAAACGGGGACACCACCACCTACTTTGAGGGGCTGTTGTGAGAATTAAATGAGGTAACAACAACAGATGCCCCATCCCAGTGACATAATCAATGGGTGATCGGGGTGAGGTAGAGCTGGGTCCTCTCCCAGACCACACACGGTGGGACAGGGGACACAGCTGTCCACAGGACTGCATCGCACCTCATCGAAAGCCTTGTTCTTGCCTCGGTTGATCCCTTCATTGAGGGCTTTGATCCAGGAATCCTTCTCTTCCCCGCTGGGTGCCTGGAATTTGATGTCGCTGACCTGCAGGCAAGATGGGTGGTGTGGATGGCAGATGTTTGACAAGGTTCATATTTGGCATCTTAAAGAGGCTTCCCACTGCAGACCCCAAAGTCAAACCAAAATGACCCCAACAACAGGACTCACATCTGAACTTCAGGGTAAAGAAAGGGAAAGATCCAGCAGAGAAGGCCCCCCCGCCCCGCCCCCCAGCACACGGCTGCCAGAGCTGTGGATCGGAATCAGCTTTACCTCGCAGAAATAGCCGGGATCTGATCCCATCCCATGGGACTCCACAGGCCAGCTGCCCACCCTCTGTGCTTCAGTTTTCTTTATAAGTAGTAATAGTCTCGGTCTACATCCATGCCAGGCTGAGTATGATGACAGAGGTGACAGGCGTGAGGGGTGTCCAGTGGTGAAGGCCCACTGGAACCATGGCCACCTCCAGCTCTCCAGTGAGCCCCACACCTAACCCTGGCCCCAGTGGAAAAATATGCCCGGATCCTAAAGTCCCAGGCTCCCCATCTGGCCTTGAATCAGAAACTGTAAAAGAGAAGGGCACTGGAGGCTCGGTTCCAATCCCCTCATCACACACATGACCAAACTGAGCCTCCGCAGACGGGACAGGACTTGGCCAAGATGGCCTAAAGTAGATCCCATGACTCGTGACTCCCCGCCCCACACCACTCATGGGCCCCTTCCCATCTAGGGCCAGAGCTTCGAGCTCCCATGTGAGAATCAGCGGGCAGCTCGGAGAGCCCCATCCCTGCCAGGCCCAACGCCCAGACAGGACGGGAGAGGAAGGAGCGTGGCCATGCAAACACAGCTGCTCGTGGCGCAGTAGGGCCTCTGAGCCAGAAAGTCCACCACTTATGGGTATCTGACCTGGGGCTACAGTTTCCTCATCTGTAGAAGAGAACACCACCACAACCTGCCTCATGGAGCCATGAATATCACTAAAAACTGATGTATAATATCTAATTTGTACACCCATCCTCATAGCATTATTTGCAACAGCCAAAAAGGGGAAGTAACCCAGGTGTCCATGACAGATGAATGGATAAGCAAAATGGGGTATATACATACAACGGAATATTACCCTGCCTTAAAAAGGAAGGAAATTCTAGGCTAGGCGCAGTGGCTCATGCCTGTAATCCTAGCACTTTGGTAGGCTGAGGTAGGAGGATTGCTTGAGACCAGGAGTTCAAGACTAGCCTAAGTAATAAAGCAACACCCCAGCTATAAAAAATAGAAAAATTAGCTGGGCATGGTGGCATGTGCCTGTAGTCCCAGCTACTGGGGAGGGTAAGGCAGCAGGATCATCGAGCCCAGGAAGTGGAGACTGCAGTGAGCTATGATGCCGCCACTGCACTCTTGCCCAGGGAAGAGAGCAAGACCCTGCCTCAAAAAAGAAAAAAAAAAAAAAAAAGGAAATTCTGACGCATGCTACAACATGGATGAAACTTGAAAACATTATGCTAAGTGAAATAAGCCAGACACAAAAAGGTAAAGGCTGTATGATTCCACCTGTACGAGGTACTCAGAGTAGTCAAAATTTTAGAAAGCAGAATGGTAACTGCTGGGGGTTGGGGGGAAGGGGAGTGGGGCATTATTGTTTAATGGGTATAGAGCTTCAGTTTTACAAGATGAAAAGAGTTACGGAGATGAATGGCGGTGATGGCTGCGCATCATGAATGTATTTAATAATACTGAACTGTACACTTAAAAATGGTTAAGACGGGCCGGGTGAGGTAGCTTATGCCTGTAATCCCAGCACTTTGGGAGGCTGAGGTGGGAGGATTGCTAGAGGCCAGGATTTCAAGACTAGCCTGGGCAACATAGCAAGACCCTGTCTCTACAAAAAAGTTTAAAAAATTAATAAATAAATAAATAAATAATGGTTTAGATGACCCCCTAAATCTATAAATATTTTTAATTACATTAAATTAAATTTTACAAAACTTTCAAAAGGTTAAGATGGTAAATTTTACGTTATGTGTATTTGACCACAATTTTTAAAAATTAGAAAAACATGATGTATCTAAAGTGCTATAATAAATCTGGAACTGGGCATAGTGAATGATCAGTAATAGGAATTAACACCACTGCCTTCCTTCTGGACAAAACAGTCCCAGTTTCCTCATCTGTAAAATGGGATAACACTTCCTACTGTAAAGCAATGCCGAAAGAATTAAACATGATTAAAGCCAGGCCCTGGCACATAGCAGGTACTCGGTAAATAGTTACTGAATGAATGAGCCAATAAATGAATGAACTGGCCCAAGGTTCCTTCCCTCACCCTGTTTTTGGGCCGCTGCCTACTCTCTGACCTCAAGATGCCCTAGTTCTCTGTTAGCGGTCGCCAGCCTGCCCATCCCCCCGCCCTGGTGCTAGATAGCGCCTTCCCTGCCCCCACTCTCCCAGTTATGTAACCTGCAGTCTGGCCCCCTCGGCACCCTCATTATATAACTTCCTCGTGGCTGCCACTGCCGCCTCCTCATACCGAGCCCTGGGTCCCACCCCCACCACGCCAGGCATAGCCAAACGCTCATTTGCATGACCAGGGTAAATTCGATCCTGGCAGCAGATCCGCAGTTAAGTCAGAATCCCCAGGGCACTTTGGTGACTGCCTCTCAGCCCAGTCATCAGGGCTGCTGGGGGATCTGGGAAGGACCACACTACATCTGGGGACTGCAAAGGCCACCCAACTTTGCAACAGGAGCTGCCAGAAAGGTTGTCTGGGGTGGGCCCCTCTGACCCCAGCGGCTACTCCTGTTCATGGGCCCTGAGCTGTGAGGCCCCTGCCTGGTACAGGGCTTAGCATCCCAGAGAGCTTGAGAAGTATACAGTTGAACTCAGCAGCCCATGGAACAGGAGTGCGCCAAAGACCAGGCCTGGGAGTCAGACCTCGGACTACCTACTCTGGGCCTCAAAGGGCAAAGAACAGAACCATCCGACCCAACCCAAACTACAGCTGCTTCTCCCCCGGCTGCCTCACCTGAGCCAGGCTGCCCATCCCTTCTGCTCCCCTGGGAGGGAAATGGCCTCAGGGAAGACCTACAGTACAAGCCAAAGGGCTCCCAGAGGAGAGGGAATGCCAGGTTAAATGGGACCCAGCTCCACCCCAAGGAAACCTGTAATCTCGGCTGAATGAGCCAGGCATTCCACAATAGGGACAAGAACACCAATAAGTTGTGCCTCTGGCCCCACCCCCACCCCTGTGTCCCAAAGCCCGCAGGCTGCCCAGGTCCCTGCCCCAAGCCCTTCCAAGAAGCCCCAGGGACACAGGTCCTGCTAGGAGCTTAGATGCTAATGGCTGCAGAATAGGCCTACTTTTGAGGGCTGGGAGAAGGGGAAGGACAAAATGGCAGAGAGGGAAAGGGGGGAGGGGAAGCAAGGAGGCAGGAAAGAGGGAAGGGCCAGGCTGGCCAAGACCAGCAGGGCAGCAAGGCCCAGCAGTGGCCACCCTGCTTCCTGGCAGCGTCTGCCTGTGACCTCATGGGCAGGGGTGTGGGGACGGAGAGGCAGGGGGAGAGGGGCATGCAAGACACTGGAGTCTTTGTTTATTTGATTAGAGGGGAAAAAAAAGGCGGCCTCAGGACCAGACAGCCCGGGTCATGTGACCTCCTGCAGGCTGGAGGCCTCACTGAGGATGGGAACACCCAGGGTGACAGGAAAGGAGGGTGAGAGATGCAGGAATGTGGTGTTCAGGCCAGGTCCACCATCTGGCCTCTGGGGAGCCCTTACTGTGAGCTCCTGGGGGTTCTGAGGGTCAGGGGCCCTTGAACTGGAACCAGAGTGGCTGTCCCACCCCGTAATACCCACCACTTGCTCCACAGCCCTGGCTCCAGTTTGATTGTCCTGTTCCCAGAGCCAACCTGAACTCTTGCAGGGTGGGGAGACAGCAGGAGGGTATTGGCTGAAGCAGCTGAGAATGCAGCTGCACAAACAGGCCTCTCTGAAGGTGATGACCCTCCTAATCCACCACCAGGAGGTGGCCCACAGAATACACTCGCACAGGACTGACAAGCAAGGCCCCTGAGCCCCACATCCACATAAGCACACTAAAGAGACACACACCTGGACAGACCCATGCCAGGTGAACGCTCACCTGCACGTAAAGAGGTGCGCACACAAGGGCCAGACAGCCAGGCAGAAACCGTCACATACAATGCACCTTGCATCTCTCTCAAACTCACATACACACACTCAGCACCCACTCAGACAGAAAGTAGGTCTCCAGGGCTGAGGAGGGGGTCTAGGGCCTGAAAAACCAAAATGTGACTCTCCTTGTCCTCAAAGAGCCCTAAGCAGCAGATGTTAAGTGAAACCTAGGCCCAGCCCGAGGATGACACTGTAAACCTGCCCCTACTCTGGGGCACTTCTTCCAATTCCCTAATATCAGAGCCCCATAGCCCCCTCCACTGCTGTCTCAGTTGCTTCTCTGTCCCCATCCCCTGCAGAGCAGGGCAAAAGGTCAATGAGCAAAGCATCATGGTCTTCTCCAGGGTCCACAGAGGACAAGCTCCAGGCCCCTAAAGCTGGGGGAGAAACAGAATGGCCTCCAGCAGGCCCAGACCAGACCTGCTCCCCAACCCCTGGCCTCTGTGACTCAGCCCTACTCTGCAAGGCTCTGCATGACGTGCAGAGGCGTGGCCCAGCTGCAGATGGGCGCGAGCTGGCGAGAGGTGCTGTACACGCCAGCCTCAAAGCTGAACTCCCTCCTGACATCTGTGAAGCTACATCATGTGTCAACACCCACCAGACTCCCTGCCAGAGAAATGTGGTGCAAACAGCAAACTTCATATGCATATACAACATATCCCAGGAAAGGAATCTCTTAAGCAAGAGCCCTCCCCCAGCTACAGCCAAGAAAGGAAAGTCCAAGGGGAGAAGAGCTGGGGCTGCAGGCCTCCCAAGGGGGCAGGAGGGGTGGCCCACCCAGGAAGGCCTGGGATGAAGGGGAGACCACACCCTCCTCTCTGCCCCAGGCTATGTCAGGGTGCCAGAGGCCTGATGGGGTGGAGACCTCATCCCTAGTCCTCTGTCCTCAGCCCAGGGCCTCCCCCAGCGTGTGGGGTAGGGCCAAGAGCCCCGCCTCCCAAAGGCTACCATCGAGCTACAGCCTGAGATGGAGGCCCCAGGGCTGGGAGGGAGAGGGGGGCACAGCTCTCTCGGCAGAGCCCTAAGTGCATCTCTTGTCAACCAGGGGCTGAGGAGACTCCAACACCAAATGAGTAAAACGTCCAACTATGGTGGCCGCTGAGTTTAAGCCTCAGCCATGCTCAACGGAAAACCTGCAGGCTTCTTCAAGGGGCCCAGCCTGCCTTAGACCTCCAGGCGCTGACCTCCCACGCAGACCCTGGCCTGGATGGAGGTCAGGCAGCAGCAGGCATCTCCCTACCTTGTTCCCTGGCGACCGAAGCAGGATAAAGCGGTGTTTCCGCTTGAGGAGGGCACGAAGGTCCTGGCACTTCTCATAGCTGCCCAGCTCCACCGTCTCTACACAGTTCTGCTCATCCTGGGGAGGGAGACAGAGGGGACATGAGCTGGTGAGAGGCAGACCACCACAACCCTCAAGCACCCAGGCCATCCCCCAGACCCTGATCCTACTCAGTGAGGACATCGTGTGGTCAGAGGGAGGACCTCAGGCCGTCAGTCAATCACCAAGATGTGGCACTCAGACTCTGGCAAGTGCATGCTGGCTGCAGGGACACCTGCAAGGCTCACCATCTAGATGGGGAAGGGGACACACAGCCCAGAGGTGGGTATGTGCCTAAGGCCAGAGGAGGAAAGAGAGAGGAAACTAGAGAGGCTTAGAAAAGGGTGCCAAGGGTGCCTGGGGGTCCACGCAGGCCCAGAGGCCAGGCAGAGATCTGCGGAAGAGATAGCCTGGAAGAGGGATGCAGGATGTCACCAAATAGTGGGGGAAAGATTTTGCAGGAAGAGCCACAGAGGGAAGCATGATGAATGATGAACAAGGTACATGTGATCCTGAGCTGGTACTCTCACCTGGCTCCCACCTCTGCTGGCCCTTGGCTTGGGACAGCAGCCCCTCACCCCAGGCTGCAGGCTATGCATAATGGAGGGGGCAAGGTTCCTTTAAGAGCAGCCCACTCCTACAGCCTGCACCCTGAGGCCTCATCATTAGCAGGGCCAGTGGCCAGGATAGTGCCCAGCCTCTTCCAGGTCATCCCTGGACACCGGCCAGGCTGCCTTCTTGCCAACCAACACTTGAGTGTTTTCTCCATGGGCTCTACCCATCAGGTGCCTCTCGGGCAAGCTGCCTAGGACAAGCTCCTCCCTCAATGGCCGTCAACGGGTCCCCTCCCAGCGGAGACCCAGTTGGAACAACTTCTTGGGTGTGGCACATTTTCATCCTGGAGAGTCCAGGGAAGGAGAATCTGGCCCTTTGAGTGGTGGGGGAGAGTGGGTAGGAAGGTACACTCCCATGGAGACTGGTCAACAAGTCAAGGAAACTCTTGCTGATGTCCAACAGCAAGAAACCTGACACTTGGCAAACACTTCGGCATCCCTGATTCTCCTGACCTCACGGTAACCCTGAGAGCCTGGAGCCCCAGTATCTGCTTCCTTTTAGACATGGAGAGAATGAGGCCCGGAGGCGACGTGATTTGCTGTAGGGACACAGACCCAAATACAAGGGGCAGGGCCCAACACAAACCACATCCTCTGACTCCCAGGCCAGGGCGCTTTCCAACACACCACACTCCTCCCAGAGCCAGCGGCCTGGTCAGTGCCTTAGCAATAGGTTGCTCTACAGGAGTGGTCTTCCAGGTGTGGGACCTGGGCCAGCAGCATCAGCACCGCCTGAGAACTTGTTAGAAATGCAAGTTTTTAGGCCTCAGCCCTACTGAGTCATAAACTCAGGGGAATGGGCCTGGCAATCCGAGTTTTAATTAGCCCTCCAGGTGATTCCGACATACGTGAACCTTTGAAAACCACTGCTCTAACCGGAGCTTCTCAACCTTGGTGGCACCTGGGAACTTTTAAAAACCCCAGTGCCCGGCAACACCCCAGACCAATTGTACCAGGATCTCTGGGGATGAGGCCCAGACCTCAGGATTTTTTTAAAGCAGATAATTGTACAGCCTAAGTGGAAAACCACTGAGCTACTCTCCTCACCCTCTCAGGGAAAAGGAGACAGATAGCCAGGGTGGCCTCGTCACTCCCATCCAGGCTCAGTCAGGTGTCTTTCCAGTCCCTAGTCTCCAGCCCCTTCCATGTTCCTCCGCTAAACATAAGAGCCAAAAAAGTCCTCCTGCTCTGAGAAGCTCCCCATCCCCCACCATAAACCCCTGAGCCTGGTGCTCTCTCTCCTCTGAAGCCCCTGCCACTTACTGCTGGGGACACGCAAACTTCTACACGGCACTGCCAGGTGCAGGCACCCCACGAGGTGCTAGGGGCACACAGGAAAGCACAGTCCCAACTCCTGCGTGGCCGTCTCTCTCCCCTGTTCTCCGTGTCTGCCCTCCTTTCTGTTTCCTCCATAGCAACTTTCGAGAAGTAGCCCTCGAGAGGGATGTACACAGGACCAGTGTGCTGGAATGAGTTCCTGGGCCAGACTGAGACCACAGTCTCCTCCTCCCTGGACATCCAGAGGAGGGGAGCTGCCTGAGGAAGGATCCCTACTCCAGCGAGAGCAGCTCACCTGCCCCATGTCCACAGGCCTCCCCCAGCTGGACAACCAGCGGCCAAAATGCTCTCTCCCTCCTCTGCCTGGGAACAAAATGTCAGTCCACCTCCACCACCCGGCTCCCCACAGCTGCCTGTCCTGGGTCTCCTCTCCACCCCAGGCCGCTGAATCATCCCAGCCCTTTTGCAGCTCAGAAAAAGGGATAAACCAGCAGGCACTGGGCGGGGGCAGCATCTATGGAATGTCAGCCTTTCTGACAGGGAGGAAACAGCCAAGAGCCATTCACACTCGCCTAGTTCCTTACATCAGAAAGAGGAATTGAGCTAATAAGCATTTCTCAATTCCTACTCCTGGGCCAGGCTCCCCCACCCCCGAGTGCTAAGTTCTTGAAATTGCATTTAGATTTTTAATAGTGATTTTTTTTTTAAAGCGTGATTTGGATTTGTCATGTTTGGGGGATGTGAAATCTTCCTGCTTCCCAGCCACGGCCAGATGTGGAGAGGCAGTCCAGGACAAGTCTGGCAGTGCCTGAAGGGCTGACAGCTGAGAGCCTGTCACTCAACTCTTGCTGCTGCTGGCTCTGGAGGAAGCTGTGACAACCCCATTTATTGATAAAAATATCCCTTGCTGCCACATTCCTCACTGGCACGTCCCGATTTGGTGAGAGCAGCAGTAGAGAACATCGACGGGGGCTGTCTGCCCGCCCTCATCCCCTTGCCCTCCTCCCACTGCTTCCCTGACACCCCAACTCCAGGAGCCAGAGACTCAGGCAGGACAGGCAAGGTGCTTCTCAAAGGCAGCTGCTTTAATCACCTGGATCCAGGATGCCCGGTCTTTCTTGGCCTGAGACAATGATGAATTTGATGAATTTGCCAAGATATCCTGAGGCAGGCTGAGCGAGGCTGATGAGGAAAGGAGGCTGCCCCTTCCTCTGCTCCCAAGCCAGTTCTTCCCCATGCATTTCATCAGCCAAAGACGCATAGTGATGCCCCATTTTCAGTGGACAGGCCCTGTGACAGCCTCACCCCCAGAACACAAACAGCATCTACAAGGAGAAACCACCTTTCCTCAAGTCTTCACCTACAGCTTTATTGACTCTTAAATTTTAACACACAATTTTAGCAACCTTAGTTGTCCAAATACCAAGCCTGCCTGAAACTAGAACAGGAACGAGAGTTTGAAGTGGAAAGGTGTGAGGGCTGTTAGAGGCACACGGACAGCAGAAATGGCAACCAGCAGCTGGATGTTAAAGGAGAAAGAAAAGCTGAAAAGTACAGTCTGGCAGTACCAAACAGTCTGACAAGTGACTCTGAGCCACCAGGGAGAGATTCGGTTGAGGCCAGCACCTTCTGTTGAAGAAGGCAGAGAATATTTAACATATTTCAGAGAATTTCTACCAAAAATAAGTTTTAGAGTTTATTTGCTGGTGTCTCTTGGTGGAAGGTGCACTGGACTTGTTTCTAGACCTAACTCCTCCCCTCACTGTGAAATGCTGAGCAGTCATTTTGCCACCCCGAGCCCCAGTATGCTCTTCTATAAAATGCAACATGATGACCACTCTCATGGGACTATTCCATCATAAGGGAGATATGTAAGAGCTCCAAACAAGTATGAGTGCTAAGGCCTGACACGGTGGCTCACGCCTGTAATCCCAGCGCTTTGGGAGACCGAGGCGGGGGGATCACTTGAGGCCAGGAGTTTGACATCAGCCTGGGCAACAGCAAGACCCTGTCTGTACAAAAAATAGAAAAATTAGCTGGGCGTGGTGGTGCATTCCTGTAGTCCCAGCTACTCAGGAGGCCAAGGCAGGAGGATCACTGGAGCCCAGGAATTTGAGGTTGCAGTGAGCTATGATGACGCCACTGCACTCTGCCCCAGGCAACAGAGCCAGACTCTACCTCAGAAAAAAAAAAAGAAATATGAGTGCTAATTATTATTTCTACTACCACCGCTAAATGGAGTAGGCTTCAGTTTTCTGGAACATTCACTCTTACGGAACCTTGCCAAGGGAGAGGAAGAGACTCGCACACTAGATGCACATACGGTTGGTCCACAGAGCATCCCTCATCCAGCAACCCCAGATCTGCCTCATACGCAAACGGAGACCTAGAGAAGGTGAGGCGCTTGCCCAGGTTGTACAGCACGTCAAAAGTGGAACAGCTCTTCCATCCCCAGTCCCAGGGTCCTCCTGCTGGCTTGGGCGGCCCTCGCTTTGCCCCTGCCCCAGAATCCCCAACCTGCTTGAGGGCCAAGCTGGTCCTTACCTCGTTCTCGTAGACCAGCAGCTGGGCCTGGCAGAGGAGCAGATATCGGTCTTTCCAGAAACCCAGGAGGCCCCCACTGCTCTTCTTGATCCAGCCAGCCTTGTCCGCCGTCCGTGCTCCCTGAGGCTTCTCGCCCCCTTCCTTCACACCCTGTAAGACAGTACCAGGACATGTGCCATGGTTCCCCAGGCCACACAAGGGATGCATCCCCATGAAATCATCCTATGGGAGCTTCCCCACAACCCCCCGGGCAGATAATCCTAACCCAACATCGGAAATAATAACAGTAATAATAGCAGCAGCCTCCTCATACTGGCCACCGTATTACATTTGACACACGTCGTTCATTGAACTCTTACAATTACCCTCCGAGGTGGTAGCATCATTGTCATGATGTCACAGCAAACTGAAGCTCAGAATGGAGAAGTGACTTGCCAGTCTCATGGCTAGAGGAGGACAGAGCCAGAATTCAAAGCGGGTCTCTTTGATGCCACGTTTTTCCCACTCCCCCATTCTGCCTCCATGTGTTCATTCAACCAGTCAACAAATGTTGCACTGAGCGCTTACGTCAGGGAAGAATAAAAATAATAAAAGTAGCGCAGTCTCTGCCCTCATAGAGCTCACAGCGGGGGGAAGAGGAGCCGAAAAATAAATACCCACACAGAAACCATTAACCCATGTGAAACGATACGTGGGAAACAAACAGGGGGCAGGGAGAGGACAGTCGGTTCAGGTTGGGGTGGCCCAGGAAGGCCTCCTAGAACACGGCTCAGAAGGACAGGGCGTCAGGAGGCTGCAAGGCAAGCTGCCTGTCTGCCCCGCGCTTCTAGAGAACCCACTGTGCAGCCCCTGCTTCCTGCCCCAAAGCAGGAGGCTCCTCGGCCCTCCTCCCTGCCCCAGGCCAGGACTTCAGGGCAGCTACCACAAGTGGGGAGGGTTCCAGAAAGACTCAACCACCCTTCTCCTGGACATGGGTAGCCACCCTGGAGCCTGGAGGCCAGCCACTGACATTCTGTGCCCCATCGATTACCTGCTGGGCGCCAGGTACATGCCCAGGAGACGGGGTCGGGATTGGATTCACCTCTGGGTTCCCAGCACCCAGCCCTGTTCTTTTACATATAATGGGTGCTCAAGAAGTATCTATGAAATGAAAATAAAAGTACACTCAATTTGCCAACCACTGTGTTTCACTGACTGGTACCCAGAGGGGTGAGTGTGAAGGGGAGAGAGGAGAGCCAGGCAAGAGCATGACACAATCTAGGGGCTGCTGGAAGGAAATTAGCACTGACTAATTTTGACTACATTATAATTTACATAAAACTCAAGAAAGGGGCCCCAGTTAAAAGAGGCGTGCCTCTCCCCAGGGATACCCTGTGGCCACAGCTGCCTTTGGAAGGACAAGCCCAGACAGATACAAGCGTGGTGAGCTGTCAGGAGCCGGGCAGGGCCTGGCTTCCCCGGTCTCTGTCACGACTGGGGAGTGTCAGCCTGGTTCCCTCTGCGGCCCCCGCCCGCTCCATGCACTGCACATGCTGGTGGTTGGGAGCCTGGGCTTTGCAGCCCCACTCATGCAGACTGAGGCAAACCACTTAACCTCTCCAAGCCTCAGTTTCTTCATCTGTGAAATGGAGACATTAACAGCAGGCGTGGTAAGGAGTATAACTCCACGAGGGCAGAGATTTACTGCTATAGCCCCAGTGCCTAGACTATGCCTGGCACACAGTAAGTGCTCAATAAATGTTTATTGCTGAATAAAGATAAGACACATAAAGCAGCTCCTAGGATACCCTAAACCTAGCACATGGTGGCTGTCATTATTGCTATGACACTATTGTTGTCACTGCCGTCCCCTCAGGCTCACAGGGACCCTCTCCCTGGGCCGCACTCCCAATTTAGAACAAGGCCTTTCTGGACTACAGCTGCTGGCCTCAGACCTCCAGGAGCTCCAGGAATATGGGGCACCCTCTCAGGATCTCCCCCTTACTCGTAGATGGCAAGAGAAATGGGGAAGTGGGGTGGTCCCAAATGTTCTTCCCGGATACAGGAATGAGGAAGTAGGAGGCCGGCCAGTTATGAGCCACCCTGTCCAGGGGAAGAGGGACTTCAGGGCCCTTTGACAGCAACAGAGAGGCTCTCCCATCCTACCGTGTACCCAACTCCCACTCCCCACATCACTACTGAGACCCTGTGTTCAGTCTGTGGGCTATGTGACCCCCCCCCCCGGGGACCTAATCCCTTCAGTGACTCCTGCAGGCTGTCACAGGCCCAGGGCTGGAAGGGGAGAACTGGGAAATGGGAAATCCCACCTTGCATTTCACACTCACACCCCGCCGCACACAGCTACAGCACTGGGGCCACCTCCCAGGCCCTCCACGCCCCAATGGGCAGACCACACTCTTGGTCTCTCATAAACAAGGCAGTGGGGGCTGTGGAGGGTGAAGCTGCTACCCCCAACTCTGAGCTCCAAGCTTGCCTCCTGCTTTTCAGGGGGCCCACCCACCACCCCATGGGATCCCACACCCCTTTCTAAACTTCCTCCACTTGTGACCTACCCTGAAAACTTCCTACCAGCTGGAAACTTCCCAGGGGCAAGGCTGGAACCTGTGCCTAGATCACTGTCACCTCTGGGCCAGGTGTTGCACACCATGACTGAATTAGCTAGGGAAGCAAGTCCAGGACCTCGAAGGATGGAGGGGGACAGGACTGGGCGGGATAACACTTTGGGACAGAAGAAGGGACAGCCGAGGGGCTGCAGATGGTGTGAACCAAAGCCCAGCCACGGCAGCAGCCACCCAGGGGAGGCCTGGCTGGAGGCCAGGGTCCTACTTGCCTCCAGCCTCCACTCAGCCCCCTTCCCTGCCCCTCGGACCCCTCCCTCCAGGGGGCCTGGCTATGCCCCAGTAAGTTTTAATAAGGGGCCCCTCCCCTTGGCAGGGTTCACAGGAGAGGTTTTGTCCTGCTCAGCCCAGTTTCTCAGCCTTCTCTCCTCATTAACCAGCTGACCACTGTTCTTCCTGTCTCGCCCTCTCCCCGCCCATCCATCCTCACCAGCCCTTTCCTGCCCACTGCGAGCAGCTCCTGTGGCACCCCGAGCACCAGCCTGGCTCCCCTTTGCCTGACATAGAGGGCCTCTGGGTCACTCATTTAAAAAAAAAACAACCCAGGTCACCTTGACCATATGCACAGAAGGCACAAATGGAAAGCCATAATACAGGTTATGACAGAGAGACAGAGACCAGCAGAAGAAACCTTGTTGGCACCTCATATCACAGGCAGCTTATGACAACGTTTGCCCTTTGACTAAACCCAAAGGTCCTGGGACCAAACTCTATTAAGAACCCACTGTGTCAGAGCCCTGTGATGGGGCATTCAGAGAGAGGACACACAGGCTCTGCCCTGGGGGAACTTTCAGTCTTTTGGGGGCAACACAGACCCTGCATAAGGGAAGTCCCCAGTCAGGGGCAGGGGGCATCTCCTGCTTGACGGGGCACTTACCCGGGATCCCACGCTTAACCCGGATCCGCCGTTCCTAGCTCTTGGGTGGGGTAGGGTTGGGGTTAGTGGGAGACGCTTGCAGAAGGCAGGGTTTGTGTGGGGCTCTGAGGAGGGGAAGAGACACACGTGTTGGTGCAGAGAAGGCAAAGCACAAACAGGTGCCAGAGACCCTGCACTCTCAACTCCTTCACTACACACAGAAAGGGAGAGTACAGCCCAGAAGGGCAAGAAATGAGCCCAGCGTCACAAACCCAGGACTGGGACAGGACACTGCCCTGTTCTTGATGGCTGAGGGCGAGTGGGCAGCTCAGAGCCAACAGAGGCTGAGCCAGAGAAAGACCTGGCAGGGGAAGGGGACAGAGCCCCAGAGCAGAGATGGGAAAATCTGGGGCCAGGATTGCCAGCCTTACCCCAATGGCAGCAACAACACCCCCACTGACACGTGCAGTTTCAAAGCTTTGCGCAGACACCATCACATTTCTGGATCACCCACCCCTCTCATTTTACAGATGGAGAAATTGAGGCCCAGAGAACACAGGTGGGCAGGTGCCCAGTGCCCAGACCAGCACTTCTTCACCAAGCCTCAGCCTGACAGGGACGCCAGCCCACTGCACAGAGGAGGTCACTGAGGCTGGGGGGTCTTGGCCCAGAGCGACTGGGGCACAGGGAATAAGCTCAAAGCCAGCAGGAGGGCTGAAAGCAGCCATGTGAAAGGGAGGTGATGAAGATGGCCGGGGGTCATGGGGCAGAGCAGGTGACTATGATCTAAGAGGTGGTTTAGAGAAACAAAGATGGGCACTGAGGCCCAGGGAAACAAGGGGAAGCTACTGGGAGAAGAAGTGGGAGGAAAATAGACTTAGGGATGCCAAAGGGGAGTAGTAGATAGGGGGCCCCTGGCTGTGAGGGTGAGGCTTGCAGGGGTTGGGGGGAGTAATGTTAGAGATTCAGGACCAAGGGGAGCACAGAGCTGGGCCAGGCCCAGGAGATCCCCAGAGAATATTCCTTAACTGGGGGCCAGAGCAGACCCATATCCTCTGGGAGAAGGGGAGAGGCCCTGGCCAGAGAGCCCAGCCATCGCAGTGGGGGCCTGGGGCAGACAGCAGCCCCACCCTGACAGCAAGAAAGAAACCACAGCAAATCACGGTGGCCTGACTGCGCCCCCTACCTCCACCCACTCTGACAGAAGGGGCCACAATCATACCGTCAGGCCCAGGGGAGGAGGCCAGGCCCTATATTTTACAGAAGAGGAAATGAAGGCTGAGAGGGGAAGTGACTTATCTACCATCCCACAGAAACGCAGGGCCTGGCCTGGAAGGCACCCTGACAGACAGCCTAGCTGCTCCTAACAGTGGCCTTGGGAAGTAGGGAGTTCGGCACTGATCGGGGGGCGGTGAGGTGGACACAGGCAGCCTGGTCCACTCAGGGCTCCCCGGCTGGCCAGGGCTGCCCCGAAAGAGAAAGCTTCATCTTTCCTCCCCACCCGTCCAAGCGAACATCCCCTTCCCCTGGGCTGGGAGGGGCAGAAGCCGGGACCCCCCTCAGGGGTAAGAAGCAAATTCACCTACCTCTAGACCCAGCAGGCCCCTCTTTCTAACTTATTCATTCCATAGGCATACGTTAAGTGCTTGCTGTACGCTGGATCTTTGGATGATGGGGCTGCTGGGAGAACTGAGTTTGCAAGCAAAGGGCAAGGGTCAGAGAGCCTGACCCCACCCCAGACTAAGAGTGTCCTAAGGGGGTAGAAGGAGGCTCAAGGGGCACTGCTGGTCCTGCCCTCAGCTCCTTCTGGGAGTTAGCCCTCCCAGGGATGTGCGGAAGGCAGAGGCCAGGATTGGGCCCTGGGCGGGCTGACTCCTAGGTTAGAGCACACTCAGATAGATGTGGAGCAGGGGAGAGGGTGGAGGAAAGAAGATTCAAAAAGACTCATACAAGGGAGAAAAAAGCAACTTCTCCAGTCCTCCTGCCACCAAGGCATGGTCACTGCCTCAGATTCCTTGAGACAGGGACCCCAGAACCTACAGAACCCCTCCCAACACCATACACACACACACACACACACACACACACACACACACAGTCTGTCCCCTCAGGATAAGACCTGGCAGGCACGGGGAGTCAGCGGTAACCAGGGTTCGAACACAGCAGCCCAGGCCACTCCCAATAAGTCATCACCTCGACGGAGCCTCAGTCTCCCTGTCAATCCAATGGGAACAACAAAAAACACGATGCCCCACAGCTGGTGAGAAAAGCCAAGCCAAGGAGATACTGAAGGAGGACGCGTCTTCGAAGTGCCCGATCTGGATTCCTACCCTAGCTCCCGCCCCATCTGCCTAGGCTCTGCCTGGGGTACAGGGGCGAGGGTCCCGAGATTGGCGAGATTGGCGGGAGTGAGGCGAGCAGGAACGAGGGCCTGAGCCCAGGACCCCAAGCCCCGTGAGGGGCTCGAAGACCCCAGCCCCGCCCCCGCGCCGGGCCCTGCCCTCACCTCCTCCTCCATGGCGAGTCCCCTGCGGTCCTGCAGCTCTGCCGCTCACTCCCGGGGCCGCGCGGGCCGGCCACCTTCATCTACGCCCGGCCGGGCGGCGGCTCTCTGCGATCTGTCCCGCCGGCCTCCGGGGGCACAAGAAACTTCGGGGGGGCGGGGCCGGGGGCGGGGAGAGGCTTCCGGGGGCCGGGGGCGGGGCCGGGGAGCGGAATAGCGGGGCCGGCAGGCTCCGGCCCGGGGCGGGAAATGGGCGGGG
The DNA here is from genome assembly GCA_004363605.1 of Indri indri. NCBI lineage: Eukaryota > Metazoa > Chordata > Mammalia > Primates > Indriidae > Indri > Indri indri. Next base: position 19,255 of record RJWJ010027153.1, read on the forward strand.
CGGAGCCTGGGCCGGGGCGGGCTGGAGGGGCCGAGCCGGGGCCGCGCCGGGGGCGGAGCTTGGGCGGGGCCGGGCGTGGGTTTGGGGACTGGACGGAGACGCCCGGGCGGAGCTGGAGCTGGAGGAAGAGGGCGGGACAGGGCGGAGAGAGGTTTCTCGGACCCGCACAGGCAGAGGGACTAGGAGGGGGTGTGGGCTGAGGGGGATGCGGCGGTGGAGGGGGAGGGGGCTTCCGGCCCGAGACCGAGGCAAGGGACACGGGAGGGGCCTGAGGGGAGGGGCCTGAGGGTGGGGCCGGGGTGGGGCTGACGGAGTGAGCGCCCGAGGCGCTGGCGGCTGGTGCCTTTGAGGTCTTCGGGCTGAGTGGGCTGGGGTTGCGAGACCGAGCCGAGCAGCTCTGGGCGGCCAGAGATGGGGACACAAAGAGGCTCCTCCTCTTTCTTCCGCTACGCCAGGGCAGTGCGATGGTCCGGTCTTCTCCCTGGAACCTCTGGACCGGGCCGGTCCTGGAGCTTGGGTCTCTGCCCCGAGGGTAGAGTAACGGAAGACCTGGGGCTGGCAGTCTAGACTCCAGGGTCCTTTGTGTTATGTGTGTGTGTGTACGTGTGTGTGTGTTGGGGGGGGTTGTCTGTCCCTGGCTCTCAGAGGCCCCCAAACGCAGTGTTCTGCCCTCCTTGGGCACGGTCCAACCCGTCTCAGGTTCCTGTATCTAAGGGTCGACCTTCCCTCCCATCCCGCGGTGATCTTGCAGCCCTGACAATCTTGCTGGAGAGTATAGGGACCAGCAGGGTATGATGATTTTAGTTATGCAGCGCCCCCTCATTTTACATTGGAGAAACTGAGGCCCGTAGAGAGAAAGTGACTGGCTACATCCCAGTTTCAAGCACCACCCCCTCCCTTCCCCTCAGCTCTCCTGGTCAACTCTGCCCCATGCCATGGAAGGGAAAATTAAGTGCATGGGATCAATGGTGACCTCCTTTGGCTTTGGCTGCCATAGCAGCAGCTGTGCCAGTGACCAAGCTCCCCTTTCACCGCCTTTTGCCAGCCCTCAGGATCCCAGGCCACTTCCAGCGCTGCATGGAAAAGGGCCACTTGGGGCTCCAGGCCAAGGGAGATGGGATGCAGGCACACTTTTCCCTCATGCCGAGGCCTGGGTTCCTTTTTTTTTTTTTTTTTTTGAGACAGAGTCTCACTCCGTTGCCTGGGCTAGAGTACCATGGTGTCAGCCTAGTTCACAGCAACCTCAAACTCCTGGGATCAAGCAATCCTCCTGCCTCAAACTCCTGGGCTCAAGCAATCCTCCTGCCTCAGCCTCCCGAGTAGCTGGGACTACAGGCACTCACCACCACCACACCTGGCTAATTTTTTCTATTTTTATTAGAGACCAGGTCTCTCTCTTGCCCAGGCTGGTCTTGAACTCCTGCCCTCAAGCGATCCTCCCCCCTCAGCCTCCCAGAGTGCTAGGATTACAGGCGTGAGCCACCACACCCAGTGGGCCTGGGTTCCTTTATCTAAAGGAATGAAGAAAATCAAGCCTGTGGATCTGAGAAAGTCAGTGTATGTGATGGCCTCTGTCAGGTACCACATGATTTTATTCCCTCAATCTGCAGAGCTGTACAGCATTGCACCTCATGCCCTCAGGTTCTATTTGTGGCAGACCAGAGACCCTGGGGAAATTCATGCTGTAACACAGAAGCAGCCCTTGAAGGGGAGAGGGCAGTGAGGTCAGGCTGGTCTTGATATCAAGACAGTTTTGTCATTTTGGGGAGTGAGTAATTGACACCCACTCTGGCCTCAGTTTCCCCATCCAGCTCATGCTGGCCCTCTCTGGTTTTGCCTCTGTACCACATATTCAACACAAATGTTTTGTTTGCCTTAATTGTCTGTCAGGCCCTACACTAATTGGTGGGAGACAATGGCAGGGCTCAGGGGCCCTGTCCGCTATTGGGGGAGATTGCCAGGTGTTAAATGAGAGTATAAGTACATAGAGGAAAGGCACCAAAACCAGGACAAAAGGGTAGGACAGGCATTCTAGGCAGAGGGAACAATGTAAGTGGTGGCATGGAGGTGCGAAGCAGCATAATGTGTGTGTATGGAAGCCAGGCCGGAGAAGCAGACAGAGCGCAGTGTAGAGAGGGCCTTGCAGGTTGTATTGGGCAATTGGAAGTTACTGAAAGTTATGGGGTGTGGAAGTAATGGAGTTTGTTTTGCATGTGTTCCATATAATCACCAGCAAAATTTATCAAGTGCAGCTGGGCACGGTGGCGCACGCCTGTAATCCTAGCACTCTGGGAGGCTGAGGCGGGAGATTCGCTTAAGCTCAGGAGTTCGAGACCAGCCTGAGCAAGAGTAAGAGCAAGAGCAAGACCCTAGACCCTGTCTCTACTAAAAATAGAAAAAATTAGCTGGGCATGCCAGTACGAGCCTGTAGTCCCAGCTACTTGGGAGGCTGAGGCAGAAGAATCGCTTGAGCCCAGGAGTTTGAGGTTGCTGTGAGCTAGGCTGATGCCATGCACTCTAGCCTGGGCAACAGAGCAAGACTCTGTCTCAAAAAAAAAAAAAAAAATTATCAACTGCCTCTTAAGTGGGTGCGCTTTTCAATACATCATCCTAGAAGTATCTATTCACTTAAAGAAGCCCTGTTATCTGCTCACTGTACTAACTCTTCACATATATCTCATCTGATCCTCACAGAAGTAGGTACCCATCCGTGAAACAGATACAACTGTCATCCTTATTGAACAGATCAAGAATCTGAGGCTTGAAGAAATTAAGGTCACTTGAATGGATTTGAACCCTGCCTAACTCCACAGTCCATGCTCCCTACTGAATGACCCCTTTGGGCAGCATTGTGTGACCAGGCCACACAGATCTGGGCCCTGCCTTGGATAGCTGATGAACCAGTAGGATGGCAGACAAGCCTTCATAATGGCTTCGTTGAAGGAGTACACAGTGTGGGGTGAGAGTTGGTTCCCAAAGGAGGGCCTGACTTGTATTCTAGCAGGGTTGGTTGGATTGAGAGGTGGGGGAAGGGGGACAGGGAGAGTTCAGGAAGAGGGAACATTTCATAAAAGTAAGAACTTACAGAACATCCTGACTTGTTAGGGGAACTGTAGGTAGTTTTTGTGTGGTTGTGGTCATATGTGAGGTGGATGGGCTGGAGGGGCAAGTTCTGTAAGATGCC